>CAJNOQ010006492.1:0-13557 GCA_905250885.1 Didymodactylos carnosus
ATGTAACTGGGTAGTCTAAGATCCGAAATACTCGGTAGCATCTCAGTAAACCGATGGGTCGACGTGGTTCATGTTTATAATAATGACTTATTTTCTCGTTAACCACTGCATTCTTTAGTGCTTTTTCACGTAACTGCAGTCGATTTACCACTAGCTACAAAGGGCGTGAAAGTTACCAAACTATTGCGGTGAAAAAGCACTATAGAATGCCGGGAGATATCTTATTTTGCTCAGATTTCTTCGTTCTATCAGACTATATGGTTTGCAAAATTTTCTGACCAAATACTAAGGACTTGGTTTTCCAGCGGTCAGGTTTTCCAGAAGCTCTATTATCAACTTTCTCATGAAAGGGCGATATGCACCTCATCTGATAGAAAAATCTTCGGGCTATTCAAAACATTATTCAGATTGGTTCCAGCGTTTACTAAAAAGTCAAAAATAAGGGAGTTCTTGTGATTATAACACACTGTACTGCTTAGATAACACCCAAAAGCTTCTTTTCCGTATCTTTAATGACTGGCCACATCTGTCTGGACATTGTGACCAGCTCACTTTGTAGAGAATTTCAAGGGCCAGTTTCAGATACCAGTTTGTTTTTTGAAAGAGTGTGTGTTAGAACTTTTAGATTTTATTCATCATTTATTCTGTTTATCTACTGAAAAAGGTGTTCATCCACAAAACTGGAAATACGCTGACGTTGTTCCTGTACATAAAAAGGAACCGAAAGCGCAAGTTGAAAAGTACAGACCAGTTTCACTTCTTTCTGTTCTGAGTAAAATTCTTGAACGTTTTATTTACGACCAGTTGTTTACTTATCTTTTCAAACACAAATTTTCTCTAAAGTTCAATTCGGTTTTAGACCACAGTCAAGCACCGCAGATGCTCTTCTCTACTTAACACATACAATAATGTTCACAATACTTGCACCATGCATATCAACTAAGGTACCGGTTCCTCTGATGGGGTTCAAATATTTTCTGAACTACTATTGTCTCGCCTTCGAGACGATACAATTACATAGCAATTGTATAATATGAAGAACGGATGAACAAGAGAGCACATCGATCAAGATAAAAGATTGAACCAACAAACACACTCTCTCACTCTTTACTTATTTACAAAAAGAGTAGTGTAGATAGAAAGAGACACTAGAAGTGAATCTGTTGTTCCTTGCCTATTCTTCGTTGTGTGAATCAAAATCAGACCAATCGCATATGTCTTGTAGTTCCTTCGGAATAGTGATTATTGACAACCTTTCGTCGTATTTCGCATATATCAGAAAAACTTTAAAAAAATTTCTGGCCCGCCCGCCCCGGCCCGTAACTGTTCAGCCCCGTGCCCCGCCGGCCCCCGTGGATCTCTAAAAGCTGAACCCCGCGCCGCGGGGCGGGTTCCCCGTACCCCGTGCATCTCTGATCTATGCGTCAAATATTTAATGTTCGAAACGCAGTTTTTGATGGCATGAAAGGACGTGGCGATCGAATAAGCACAACTGATCGACGTGACACCATTGAACTTATTCTAAAAGATGTACAGTAAAACCTCACACGTGAAACATGTGTGATAGCAGAAGAGTTCCAGCGATCATCACTTAAATTCAGATACAGAATCCTAACAATACTTACATTGAGAGAAGAACAAGTCCTATTGGAAACATCTGCCGATAGGGTCATTGGACAGACTTCAGTGTCGGAGAGGATGACAGAATGTGCGTCCACAACACGTGTGAGGGTGAGGGTGAGTATACGATGGGAGATGATCAATTCCGAGCTACTTACGGCGATCATTTCAACCTTGCTTAAGTGTGATCATCAGGTAAATGCGGAATTCATCATCTCCCATCTTATACTCACCATATAAGACTTGTCCGCGATAGATTCTATTTTTGAGTCATAAGTTGACTGTTGGAAGTTATTAAACTTTCATAGGCTTCTGTTGATTGGGATGAATCAGACGCAGTCATGCAATTTCGCATTTACCTGATCATGACCCTTAAGCAAGGTCGAAATGATCGTCGTAAGTAGCTCGGAATTGTTCATCTCCCATCTTATACTCACCAGCCCACCCCACCCCACCACCACACCGCCTGCCCCCACACCACCACCACGACCCCATCTTTAAATTAGAATCGCTGCGCTTATTGAAATCTACCTAAGAGTCATTGCACGAGAGCCACTACCTATCGCCAATGAGGGGTGATCAAAGAAAGTCTTTGCTTCGCGTGAAATCTATTCGGTCTTGTGGAGCATGTTGGTTTAGATATGAAACCAATTTGTTGGCGTTATTGGATATGTTCCAAGACAAACACAATTTCACTTCGTAGCTTGCTTTCTCCTCACCAGTAAGAATACAACTTTGATTTTAAAAAAATACAACGATTTCATTTTTTGTTAGAGAACGCTTCCTTGTTGTTTCAATAGGCGGCGCATGAAGAAAGGCAGTCTCCGTATTTTAAGGATATCTCAGCCGATTCTCACTGCTTAGGGTTGAACTTTTTCCCGAAAGATCCGCCGTGCAATTCTGCACATAACCGTAAGTTTCACTTAACAAATACATTTCCTCCCATGTTTTAAATATGACATAATTGTGCAAAGACACAACGGGCAATTTTCAACGTTTTCATTTTTTAAAGGAGTTTTCGAAAGCATTTCACTTTGAATATCACTCTGATTGTTGGTCCCGACTCGTTTCCAGCCCATGTTTTGAACTATTTCGTCACAATAAGCAAAAAACTTCGATTTGGAGTTTCTTATTCTTTTAAGTATGCGCTTTTCGATGGATACAGCTTCCTCTTTGTGATATAAAACGAAAGTCTTAGGAGGCTTTTTACAGAATGTTAAATCAAATTTTTCGGTTTTTCTTTATTTTTGTAATGAATTATCCACATGTCGATGGTATAAACTAATCTAACTATAGGTTATCGCCCATCCTGAGTCTAATGATCATGTGCAGAAATATGTACGGAATCTCAAAAATATATATAGGAACTGTCGTACACTGTAAAAAAAATCCGTATTTTGTAAAACGCTTAATGCGTTCGGGAAACTGAAACCACACCGAACGAATAAAGGTTTACGACAATACCCTTAAAGTGTTCCGAAAGGGGTTTGTCACTTCTACAGAACCTTTTATTCGTTCGGTGTGGTTTCAGTTTCCCGAACGCTTTAAGCGTACTGGAAAGGGTTTATCACGTCTACGAAACCTTTTACTCGTTCGATGTGGTTTCGGTTTCCTGAACGCTTTAAACGTTTTGGAAAGGGTTTTTTATGTCTTTATAGTGCACTATTATACTCTCTTGAATTTCTACACCGAGTGTCGTGCCATTTAATCTTCAGGAAAGTAACTTCTTCTTTAGAATGAGAGCAAACGATGAAGTTTAGAATAGAAGTTTTTTACAGAAACGGAAGAATAACAGTGAGGTGCTGTTGTCAGGTAATAAGATAAAAGTTAACAAACACAACTGACTAGAAAACTGGCTGATATTATTCATTCGATCAATGAGAAAACAACACGTGTTCTCATTCTGAACAGTTGAAAAAACCGCTGATTGAACTTCACTGCAACTCATAGCTTGAATAATTCAATTTTTTGTCCCCTCATCATTTCTTAAAATACGTTTTTCCGTATTTCAATAAACCCCTTTATTTAAGAGAATTGCCGTAGGGTTTTTTAAGCGAGAAAAGCCCTTTTGGGTTCATTAAAAAATCAAAAGGGTTTACCAGAAAACCAACGGATTTTTCATCCAAAGTATGACACCCTGACAGTTTATTAATCCAACTCCGATACCTTTTTGGGTTTATAAAAACGCTCTTTTATAATTCGGCAGGGTATATTAAGAAACCCTATAGCTGATAAACCATTAAGCACTCAGGAAAACTGTCAATAAACTATTTTCCATTCAGGAGGGAAAATATGTAACCGTTAGAGTTTTTTAAAATACAGACTTTTTTTAGAGTGTATATGCTAACGTATAGCTGTTGATCTAGGTAAAAAAACATCAT
The DNA here is from genome assembly GCA_905250885.1 of Didymodactylos carnosus. NCBI lineage: Eukaryota > Metazoa > Rotifera > Eurotatoria > Philodinida > Philodinidae > Didymodactylos > Didymodactylos carnosus. The sequence goes on from CAJNOQ010006492.1 coordinate 4,002, forward strand.
ATGTAAACGCATCAGTTAGTTAGTTAGTTAGTTAGACCCGCTACCATTTCTGGTGTAGGGTGAGAATAAAACATCAGCCTGCTGGGTGGATTTTCGAATTCGCACAGGGGCTCACTGTTTCTGGATAGTGAGGAGGCGACCCTGGGCTGCCGGTAGACAACCGTCTTACCTTGAGGCTAGCAACCTCTCGGTAGGACTTTAAACTTATATTGCTATTGAAAAGAAGAAAAAACGCATTAACCGCACATGATCCTAAGACTCAACACAGTCGATAGCCTAGGATACATATCATTAGACATGGAAAAAATATGTAAAGCAGTTATAAAAAGTCTAATTTTGTTTTGCGTTTTTCTAAGAACTACTTTTTTGCAAGACTCACCTAAGCAGAAGAAGCTCACCAAGAAGACAAAAAAGTTTACCATAGCAACAATTTATCTTACACCGGGACAAGTCGTTTTGCTTCTCAGAAATGTTATTTCCTTCTCAGATAAAAAATGATAACATAAATGAAGTATATTAAAAAATGTGCTATTTTTGTATGCTATTTCGTGTTTTTGATATTTTGACCAAACTAAGATTAAATTTTGAAAAGCAAAAAAACCCGTGCCTAGTTGTAGATGAATTTTATTTTTGGTAAAAATTTCCCTTTGATATCGATCAACTCCTTCTGGTCGAAACTGTAGAGAGTGGGATAGCCGTTTTTATCTACTGTGACCTCTGTAAAAACAAAAGAAAACATTCTGGAGAGACAATTCAAGCACAACTGTTCATAGCTCATCAGGATCTATTAATGTTGAGAAAATTTTGGCTCCGCAATAAACTATTCTTTAGATACTTGAAAAGTGAGAAGAGCTCTTAAGCATAATCGATCTATCTGTCTAACAGATATTACTCCTTTGTAGTTTATTTAATCAATTTTTACAACAAACAAATATTATCAATGAATTGAAAAACTCTGGAAGATCTTATACATTGTTCATGCCAACTAATGGAGCTTTAACACAAATTGGTGTCACAGCAAATACAAATAAATTGCGACAAGTATGATATAAGACGCGAAAGCATTGTGAAGTTATATCATCATTGTGTTTAAGTTTGTCCAACGACATATATGTGCTAATACTTTACTCGATCCTTTGGGAAACAATATTGCAAGAAAATCGGAAGGATTTTATAGCGGACAACGACAACAATACAGACCTCCATGGATGATGCAACAACAACCGTCAAAAGAAGAAATACAACATTTACAACGTCTGTCGCAAGCATCACCAATCTCTCTAAGACTACGGCGTCATGTTGTTTACATGAAAAAACGTAAACGACGACAGGATCATGCTTGGTTTCAAGCATTGCAGGGCGGTAAAAGGTGGTCTGAGAGACTTCAAGTAGGCTCACACGCAGGTTTCATTTCCCAAATAAGAAATGCAAGTTATCGACGACCTATAGGTGGACGTCCTGATCTTGGTCCTGCTTATTTTCAACCTGATCAACAAGTCCATGGTGGTTACCCAGCTGCACCCTCCTCTTATGCAGGAAATAATCAGCTGTACAATCCAGGTTGTTACCATTTAGTATTTGATCTAAATGGCATTTATAAGACATAAATCATTTCTTATTTTTAGCCTATACACTTGGAGGCTACGAGCAACCCAATTCACAATATCCACCCTATAATAGTGCTTATTATAGAAAGATTAACTATGCATACAATCAAGGACAAAACTGGAATAATGGCACGATGAATACACAATACAACCATTTTATGGTGCTCCACAATCGTGTCGAGCACTTACTGGTGATCAGATAACTGTACTACATGTACAAGGTGCATCACAATCACAAGGAAGTAAGTGTCTCAATCCTTTGCCATCAAGGTACCTAATTTCGATAATATATATTGTTTTATCCTAGTGAATAACCGAGGAATGGTGTATCAAAATAAGTCTGTTACACATACTTGAAAAATACAGGATGTCTTGATGGAGAATAAAAAAGATATGCCATTCTCATTTGTATCCCTGTCGATCTTCTCGGAAACTTTGTCTGCTGAATTCTTAAATGGTAGTAGAAGCTAAAACCTTCTTCTATTCGTTTTTTTCAATTGTATTAATTTATTATTTGAATCATTTTGTTTTACTAGGTTATATGGTGACATGTTGTGGTGATTTATCTATAAGTGCCATGGTACAATCGTTCAATATCTATCCTCCTGGTTATGCTGTATACACGATTGGAAAAGCTTTACTTTCATAAGGCCAAACAGTTAATAATTTATATAGCGATGCCATACGTGTATACTCTTACAATTATTTTCTCTTACTACTTACAATATTGTTTGTATCCACAATTAAACATACTGAAAAAATATTATAGATACCCCTAAAGTATCTAGAATAAAACTTTAAACATTATGAAATCGGTCCTATAAGTTATTGTTCTACTTTTCTTTTTCAAAATTCATCAAGTTTCCGTTGAAATATATGCAGTTGATTATTTACTTTTTATTTCTTTTTCTGCTCATCTAAAACAACGTTAACATGCCTTGCAATATTCGTCAACAACTAATTCTACTTGATAACCGACTTTTTCAATACTACTTTTCTTAATTGCTTATGTTTTTTCTGTGCTTCATGTCAAGATATGTGTGTAATTTGAATATCTACGAATGAACAAGTTGTGAATAGAGAATGTGGTTTTGTTTCTTGTTTCGACTTTGTTGTAAATTATTTTATATCTTACTTTTTATGTATCTCTTTATGTTATTGCCTGCCGGGAATGTTTCTTCTATAATATCCATAGGGACTCATATTGCTGGCAATAATGAGAGCTATCAATGGGCTGCTGGTAGCCGATCTGTCTTGTTTTCAGACCAGCCACCTGTCAACAAGACTTCAAACTTTGATGGCAAATGAAAAGGATCGAAAGAACCCGTGTATGGCACGCAAAAGAAAGTTCTTTGGTGCTTGAAACGTTCGTTCATGTTCTGATCAACCAAAATTGCGTTTAATTATTCAACAGCTAAAATAATATAAAATCTAAATTGAGGCACTGTGTGAAACAAAAATGTGTGATACAGAAGTGTCGGGGCTCGATGATTATATAATCATCCATTCCAATGCATCTAGTCAAGAAAAAACGAAGAACAAAGAGTTAAGATGTATAACTGAGGTTGTGATCGAAAGATACAAATAACAATATTAGCAGCGGCAAAAGCAATGCCTCCTCAATGTACAAATCAAAATAAAATCACTGAGTAATTAAGTAAAAGTACTAATGGAGTCTACAGTTATTCAAAGTACGACAAGCCATTTAAACCTCAGAATATCACAGCGCATGTCAAAGCATGTGCAAAAAACTGATGCAAGAAAAATAGAATTGAAAGTTGAGATTGATGAAAAAGCTAAACGCCAATAGCATGGTATATGATGGGTGCTGCTGAAATCGACCCATGTGGAACGGAGGTAACATCGGAACCCGATCACGACTGCATGTACTCTACCGTGAAAGAACGAAATCGACAATGCTAGATTTTTGCGAGCTTTTTAAACTTTTTTATTTTATTGTTTGTTTCACTTTCCTCTTCAGTTTTTTTACTTTTGTTGTTGTTTTATAACTAAATTTACACTTGCTCAGTTGTTTTTGCAGATCTTTATTTCAAAAGCATATAAATCCATCACAAAAAATATAGCGCTTTTCACGCACATACGAGAAAAAAATAGATAAATGCCTGCTTGTTCAATACGTACGAATTTCTTCAAAAAAATATACATATAAGAGAAAAATAAGAGAAAAAATATTAACGAACACATCGAGAAAATCTTGACTATATATATCTGACAACTTCAACAAGTCTAGATACGCTTTTGATACACACTTAGTCTGAGGATTACGATGCTGCTAATTGATTAATATCAACCAGCAATTGTTTGACGTTGTTCACATACTCAACATCGCTAATGTTCACACAAGTTACGCGAAGACGTTGTTCATCCTAGGAAAAACAAGAGCAATTTCTGTATTTTCAAAGTTTATAACACTTGACGGTATCCATGTTAGAAAAAAGTGTTGAGTTTAAAACATACTATATACTTAGGAGCCACCGAGTTTTCACTTTCTCTAGTGTCAGACTCAAAAGCCGCCTCAGCTATTTCACTAGAAAATTTTTTGCATGCATGGTGCTTTACAAACTGAATAAGCTAAAAATACTTACATTATAATTATCAATTTTGATACGTAATTTGAACATTTTTTCATTATTTTGTGCTTTTGTTACAACGGCATTTATTGCTTCTTCATCATTCTAAACAAAAACGTTTAATTTTTAATACTGACTGTTTTTCTTTTATTAATTGAACCTACATTCGATTTCATTTGACCAAATTCTTCAGGAGTGATACCAAACAACACTTCAGCTTCATTACGAAAGAGTGTTATCCATTGTGAACCCGTACTATCGGATATTTCAGCCTATATTAAACGAAGAATAGCAAGAATTGAAAATGAAAGATTGTTAGGTCTACTTACATTTGCCATATATGACCACTTAAAATTTCCGTGACTAGCATTACATTTTTCACATCGAAATGTACCATCTCCATTATCAATTACTTTTTTACTACAATTCTCAGCTGGACAAGACTTAAAAAAGCAAGAACAGATAAGATATCCATTCGATTCGTATCTAAGAAATCACAGTTTTAAATTACCATATAAACGACACTATCTTTTTTGATCATTAAACAAATTGCTTTACACGTGATGTAATCCGGTTTATCATTGGATCCAAGTTGTTCACTGGTTATTTGCCCGATTGTTTTGAACGGAGCTAGAATGTATATTTTTTTCTATAACAATAATGACATTGAACTTTTTTCTCTTTCCATTTTACTTACTCATTCGTTCACGATCTGTTTTTGTTGAGAGATCTTCAACATCTATTTCAAAACCTTTATTATCACACCAAGTTCTTATTTCATGTGCTTCTTGTATATTAGGATTAATTTTAACAATAGAACTTTGCAGACATGACACTGTACGACCTATATTCAGGAAGGGAAAACATAAATTCAATCCACAGGATAACAGATGTCTGTTAATTGATGAGATTAGCTTATCCATTACTAACAACAAAAACGTAGAAGAATCATTCTTACTCAGCTCATTTCAACGTACATAAATGCGATGGTATTCTGTCAAAACAACTGAATAACCATTTTCTTTTTAACTGCCTATCTTTATGGTACAAAAAAACTAACCTAACAAAGTTTTAATATCGTCATCTACAATAACACATTTGTCTTTAGTGAATTGACGTGGTATATTCGATTTTTCCGTATGAAACTGGTCCATACAACGTTTCAATTACTGCAGAATATAATCACGTAAAATACATAGATTCAATCGACCATTTTTTAAATAATTAAAATCTTGTTTATTTGTTAATGTATTTCCAGTTGTAGATAGAGGAGTCGTCATTTTAAGACCTAAAATATTATCGAGATATAACAAGAGACGAGCCTATATTTAAAATAAGTTAATAATTTCAGAAAATCAAGTGAAAAGACGAAATAGCAGCAATGACAGAAGATAAGAAACTACTTTCACATAGATTTTAAGGATGAGAGCTGAGCACTTTGTTGATCTTTCTAAAAAAATAGACCAGAGCAAAGCTTCATCAACTAAGACCTCTGGATTTAGCTATTTCCGCATGTAAAACGATATATTAGACTCTATAGAATTGAATTTTCACTAACAAACACCAGGTGACAGGCATCTACATATTGAACCAGTTAGTATTCTCTTTTGTCTGCTTTTCGAGGTATGATTCTATTCCTCTGGATACAAAGATTTTATGAACGAATCTTCTCCCTACATTTTCCCAAACTTGATCTTGCTTCCTAAATCTATGTTCACATGCACATCTCTTAATTTGGTCTCTTGCATATTTAGATGTTTGAAAATTTCTGTACAATGATCAGATTTGCAAGATATTAGGATGAGATATGTAGGCGAAGATGAATGTGGTTTCATATCTATTTCCTCCTTTGCCACTTCTCAATTCAGATCGAATAGAAATAATTCCTTCAGGTGCACACGTAGGGCCGGTGTTGCAGTAGTTAACAAATGTTACCCGTGCACATCTCTTATGAGGATAGATATACTGCTCAACATATGAGTGAGATAACTTAGGCACAAGGCTATTCAGTCAACCAATTTTTGCCACCTTTTCCGTTCATTCTTGAGCTTTCCGCTTAAATTTTACCAGAGACTATCTTGATCCCGGAGAAGCCACATTCCCTTCTTCGCGGAATCACATTCGTTTTCTAGACGTTAGAAATGAGGCATGTCCCTCTGCACAGAAGATATGCTCTGTCACAGCTGTTGCCTCATTATCTGTTACGTCACAATTCAAATAACGATTTTCGTTTCTCTTGAGTCTTGACAACCGCAAAGAAAAACACAAAGCAGTGATGTCGTCATGCAACACTTAACCTCTGGAATGCCGTTATTTTTCCTCTTACGCGTCCACCGGCATCCATATGTAAAAAAACGATTAAATATTTCTCTTTGCGTTCTGATGTTGGCAAAAACATCGCATATATTCGATCCTCTGATTACAACTGACAGCAGAATGAATACAAACGTCGATGTCATAGCCTGAAGAGAGATGCAGCATGACTTATCAAACCGCTTGCTCAGTACTTGTGGCAACGATGAATGTTTGAAGCAAGCACAGAATGGTAAGTTAATCATGTGTTGTTCAACGACATTCAGTGCGGCACACACAAAGCTAATGATTGCAATGTGTTGAGAATAGTGGAGAGAGAGAGATGATATCCATGGTCAAGACTATAGTAAAATGCTAATGGCTCACTATTCAATATGGATGGATGGATAGAACCGTGCCTAATACTCGGAAGAACTATCACTCAGTGTGACACTGCTGCTCATCTTCGAGAGTAAGTATCCACCTTGCCATTCTTACTTCCTTATACTTCAGAGACTCTCTTCATATAAGAGAGATCAAGAATTCAACCTCTCGACAACGCACATTTGTTTAGATGTGACACAATTTCAATCGCTTGCGAACGAAGAGATTCTTGAAATCTTTGAATATTTTCATGCTTATGATATTCTCCACTCATTCCTTCGACTAAACGATCGCTTCGATCAACTACTTGGCAGCATACAGTTTGATCTGAACTTTCAACGCATCAGCAAATCCAGATGTGACTTTATCTGCGAACACTTTCCATCAACAGCACAAGTTCGTTCTCTGCATCTATTTAAAGAGACCTGCAACTATGTTGACTTGTTATTCACCCACTTTCCCAAGAACACATTGGCAAATCTTCGCTCTTTATTCTTGTTCCACATCCAAACAGAACAAGTGATCAAAGTCATGGTGTCACACTTCTCCTCTATGACACAACTATCGTCACTAAGACTGGCTATAAAATTACCGACGGTTGATAATACTTTTGAACAAGTCACTGACATCCTTGCAAATGATTTGAAAGTAAACAACACTCTCACTCAACTTCAACTTAGGAACAACAAAATATCCGATAGAGGAGGTGAAGCACTAGCAGAAGCACTGAAAGTAAACAAGACTCTCACTCAACTTCAACTTGGATGGAACCAAATATCCGATAGAGGAGGTGAAGCACTAGCAGAAGCACTGAAAGTAAACAACACTCTCACTCAACTTCAACTTGGATGGAACCAAATATCCGATAGAGGAGGTGAAGCACTAGCAGAAGCACTGAAAGTAAACAAGACTCTCACTCAACTTCAACTTGGATGGAACCAAATATCCGAGATGGGAGGTGAAGCCCTAGCAGAAGCACTGAAAGTAAACAACACTCTTACTAAACTTGATCTTGGAGGCAACAAAATATCCGATAGAGGAGGTGAAGCACTAGCAGAAGCACTGAAAGTAAACAACACTCTCACTCAACTTCATCTTGGATGGAACCAAATATTCGATAGAGGAAGCGAAGCCCTAGCAGAAGCACTGAAAGTAAACAACACTCTCACTCAACTTGATCTTGAAGGTAACAAAATATCCGATAGAGGAGGTGAAGCACTAGCAGAAGCACTGAAAGTAAACAATACTCTGATTCAACTTTATCGTGTATGAAGCCAAATATCCAGCAAAATCGCAGCAACGAAATGTCCGATAGAGGTGAAACATCGGGAGAGGCTGTGCAAGAAGATGGAAAAGTCGTTCTCTAGTATGCTTCGAAGGCAGCGTGGTTTTGTTTTTGACTAAGTTTTCGTATTTTTTTGTGCATTTTTTGTGATTGTGGTCTACATTTCTTCAATTATTCAACATGAGTTGAAGCGTTTAAGACATACTGCAGTTATACAAGCTGGATCGGATTCCTTGCATTGAAGTTGAGATCCCAAGGAGAGCTACTACATTTATTCAGTTCGTGGCATGGAGCTCTGATCTCGAAACCGACATTAGAACTGACGAGCTCTGGTTAGTGGACAAATGATGTTGTTCAGTGGCCATGAGTGATGTAGCAGACGCAATGTGAAGTCTTAAAAACGACTTTTAAGTAAAACGTTTTCAAGTCTTTTCTGCTTATAAACGTCGCCAAAGTTGAGCGCAAGTTCTGGAAACAGACTTACTGTTGGGCGAGTCACTATTACAGCATTATACGTTAGTACTACAGATGCATATTCGTAGCTTATAAAACATAGAATGTAGGTTATGTTGGCAGTTAAAAACACTGCCCCAAAACCGTGACTACTATTGTTTTAAAAAAGAAAAGCGGCTGTATAGATTGCTTATAAGTTTTGAAGGGAAAGAGCTAGAGACATGCGGTTATCACCGTTGGATAGAGAATAAGCCTTTCGGTGCAAAGTCTTCGAGACCGCCGTTCCTGGACTGTACGATGGGTTTTGATTTTCAAACAGTGCAACCGATAACCCGAGCCGAGATCTACAATTTTACATCAGTCTTAACTCTCTATCTCTTACGATTAAGGAGCTGTACGTATTTTTCCGAGAACCCCGATTTCAACCAGTTGACCTTGGGGGCTCCTGAAATGGATCAAGATAGCGGAATCGGCCACGCTGAGTCGGATGGTGATGTTTATTTTTGGTTTCAAACCGACCTAAAGCCATTATATCAAGATTTTCGTGATATCCGCTCTATACGCAACATAGCGGTAGAATGGTTTAATTTGAAAACCTTGATATAGTGACTTTAGGTCGGTTTGAAACCAAAAATAAACATCACCATCCGACTCAGCGTGGCCGATTCCGCCATCTTGATCCATTTTAGGGTCACCTAAGGTCAACTGGTTGAAATCGGGGTTCTCGGGAAAATACGTACAGCTCCTGAATCGTAAGGGAACGTTTCAAAATGTATTCCGGTCGGTCGCTATTCCTCTATTCCCCAATTATTCTTCTATTAGAGTCAGATGGGGTAATTCCGGCCACTTGCACAAAGTTTCTTAGTATTTTGCGTATTTCTAAGGCGTTTTTAATCGGATAAGCGTGCTATTGAATATGAAGATAGAACTAACAGTTCTCTATC
>CAJNOQ010006493.1:0-13553 GCA_905250885.1 Didymodactylos carnosus
TTAAAGATCTCTGTTGACTATTCAGGCAATCATATCAGTTTCCTGGGAAACTAATAGAAAGCATCAAATCACAAAATCAATCATCTAGGAAAATAAAACAGTTTTAATTAGTGACAGTAGCTAAATCGAGTATTGTTCAAGGTCTTGGAAATGGGACAATCAATTTCAAATAAGTCATTTCGATATCGTGTTCATACGAAATATGGAGCTGGAATCGGAGAATGATTGAATTTGTCAAGGAAAAACACTGCAAACCTACTCTCTAAAAACGATCCGTAGCTTACTAAACGAATATCGGTTTTAGCATTTGCTCCTAATAGAAACCGATATCCGTACCGTACGGTCCTGCATAACCGTTTCGCAGAATACGTTTCAACGTTTTTTCTCTGATACAAAACCTAAATCCGTTTCTTCACAAGGCAAAAAACGTTGAAGCGTATTCTGCGAAACGGTTACGCAGGATCGTACGACACGGATATCGGTTTCTATTAGGAGCAAATGCCAAAACCGCTATTCGTTTTGTAAGCTACGTTTTTTTTAGAGAGTATACAGTTGTACGTTTTTGCATAAGCAGAGTTTGTTCGGTACACAGCAGCGAACATTAGCTTCAGCATGAGCATACGTCAAAATTTTGCATGTTGAGATAATGTTCAAGACATTGTGAAGGAAACCTGAAATAATTCATGTTTCACTCTGATAATACAGAAATGAAAATGTAGAAGTAAGTACGAGGTAAAGATCATTTCTACAAAAAATCAGTCATCTCCCATTTTTAATATATCTGAAAAATCAACATGGATTTTCAGAAAATTTTTATATCATTCTATAGAGAATTGTCGGCTCTATCATTATGGATAATATGTTTTTTTTTCCTGGACAAACGGATGAGAAATGGTGAAGTTACGAAAAATATTTCGTGTATTAGTTTACTAAAGCGTAAGTGGAACGTTATTCCCATTTTAGCCATCACCGTTTCTTTCTGCTTTTAAGCAGTGTGTACAAAAATCCGTATACGATCGTCCATTTTTATTGATAAATGGAAATTAACCATTTATGGAAAAACGTTCTCAAAAAATGTTTCGATATTAAAAATATACGAAAAAGTATTTGACTTCCTTTTTTTCTTAGGCGAAAATGTGATTCTTTTTTGGACCATAAGGCTCCGTTGCTAATATTAAATAAAGGGTTGATATTAATCACAGTACAGTACTGTAGGTAAAGGCTGATAAATACTTATAGAAACTATCGTATGAATACGATATTTTCTATAAGCACAACAAAGTTCTGATAGAAAACTTGTGCTATTTTGATAAGAATGGCACACGATATTTTGCAAACTTTTAGAGAACTTTTTTCAGTCTGTGGAAGTAAAAGGATATATACTATATGGCAATGCTACGGACACAACTAAAACAATATTGAATGCAGTAGAAGACTATTTAAAAAAACAAAAATATGTAACAGATACAAAGACTAGATAATTACATATGATGTTGTTGTAGATGGACAGTTTTGTGGGTATCATGCTGTAGGTTTTTCAGATTTATGTCCAATGTACCATTTAATAGCCAATGTAGATGGATAATCAACGTTGAACTAGCAAGGCAAGGTGCCTCAGTTTCTACGTGGCCATAACTAGCATTATTTCAGCGGAAGTAATAATAGATATCGGTTCATAGCTAACACTACCAGGAGATGCTGATTGGCTGGGCTGTTTCCTCCTCTATATTTCATTCCACGCAATGCTCAAACCGAAAAATAGTAAACGCTGTATCACACAGTGTCTGTAACACACACATGTACTTTTGGACTTGGATTTTTTATTTTTGAACTAAATTGGAGCCTACCCTTTTTTCGAAAAATTTAAAATTTTTTCCACATTTTAGGTAGTCGAAGATTCCGCACTAACATTAAGAAGATAGGTCTTAGAACCGCTCTAGAAGCAACACTGTTGTAGTGTACCAATATCACGTTTTCGAATCGAATGTGTGGATCTTCGGGTATCAAATTAGTCAGTTTATGTTTGTTCCTTTCTTTTGTTTTTGAACTTAAGCTGTCTAATACGTTCTGATTTTGTTTAGACAGTATAGTTGGGGTAAACATACTTTGGTCCATTCCGCAATATTTTCTTTTTGTCATGGCGTCAGTAATATCGCTGTATTCGTGGCCTGCGGTAATAAACCACACTTAGCACGATCGGAGTGACAGTCTCAATTATCGTCCGTTGGTTTCTTTTAATCTTTGTTCTAAAAGATGGATCTTGGCCTCAAGATTCTTAACTTCAATTTTTTCTCTTATTGTAAAAATTCTGTAGAGAATTCATTGATATTTTTGTTGTAGTCTTGCTTTAGACATTATAATCTGAATACTAATCTTTTTGATTTCCAACGTTTTGGCATCAATCATGCAGTTTAGCATGATTGTTTCTACCTGTAGGATAGCCATATGCCAATTTTTTTGAGGGTCACGTCATTTCCCATCTTCCCCCGATATTCGGCAAATATCAGATTGTATTCTGTTTTCATTCGAAAGAGAATAGTATGATTAATCTCTCCTTTCAGTTCTTTAATCAAAACGGTTTTATCTTGAGCCTAAAGTTAAATACGAACATTTGTCTTCTCATGAGGTTGTCGGTAACTTGTCTGAAGCATAAATTTAACTGTGGTACATCACATTCCACTCTTTATACACTATGAATAGCTGCTATTTCTTTTCGTTTTATTCTGTTATTTTTGCATGCTTTTCAGTGCGTGTGATAATTGTGGAATGCTTTTCTTCGTTTTCACCGCTTGGTACTAGGGGAATTTGTAAAACCGATTTATTTTATTCCATGAGTAATAACAGGATACGAATAATAACTGACTTGAAAATTTCGTCAATGACTTTAAGAAGCTCGACATCTCAGTTAGATGTTGTACGTGCCTATGTATGAATAAGTCAACCTATTCTTCTTTGGTTAACTGGAACGTACTTGAACCACGCTATTTCCAATTCAAAAATTGATATTTCCAGCTATGACTCGCCCTTTGCTCTTAGACAGAAATCGACACGGTGATGGTTGTGCTGTATATATTCATAATGATTATTATGCTAGTCGTTTAATCGAGTTTCAGAATCCAGTTTTTGAAACTATTGCTGTCCGACTTACTTTAAGAAAAGTTGAAGACGTGATTGTATTCTCTTGTTATCGACCTCAAGGTACTGATATACAATTGCAGCTCTTTTGAAAGGAGCTAACATGTTCCAGCAGCTCACTAGTCGTCTAGACAAAATTTAAAAGTCCCGAATATTCACTAGACGTTCATACAAGGGGGGGAAAAGCGGACTCCTGGACTCCTCTGGGCTCCTGGACTCCCATGGACTCCTGAAGTCCGGGAGCAAAGTGTTCTTTTTTGGGAAGTGATTCCCAAAAAAAGAACACTTTGCTCTTGGACTCCTGGACTTCAGGAGCGCCCAGTGCTTCGAGTTGAGCAAGCTCTTGCTTCAGCATGAAAGCTTTAGCAGTAGTCGTTGAAAAAATTTTTAAAATTTCAAAAGAGCTGTTGCAACATATCAGCTCCTTTCAAAAGAACTGTTCAAACATATCAGCTCCTTTCAAAACTTATTGGCTGGAACTGTTACAGGTCTAATCTACATCACAATGAAAAGAAAAATCGAGATATAAAAGAGAAAAGTATAAAAGAGAAGCATGACAACAACTAAAAACAGGCATGCCAAGCTGTCTATGTGCAGAGCAGTCATCATTTGAAAAAAAATACAACTTGCATTGAGGGAAAATGCAACTGAATTATTGGCAAAAAACCATGGATGGTATTGGTGAAAGTTCAGTGTACTTTCGGTAATTGGCGAAAGTACACTGGATTTTCGTAGTTTGGCAAAATTCCAGTTTGACGAAAGTCATATTGGCGTACTTCTTGATTCCTGGTCTCGTCACGTGATAGTTCAAATAGAAGACCCGTGTTTTTAAGATTTTTATTAGATAAAACGTCAGTTATACTCTTAACAAAACGATATTTTTGGGTCAAAATAGCACGCCTATATGAAGATATATCTATCTATCTAGCAGAATATTATTTGAGGACCATATTAGTTAATGAACAGCTTTCTTGTTCTCTACACGCAAACATCATCCAAAGTCAAAAATAACGTTATCGTTACATTCAAAAGACTTTTGTTGCAGAGATGTAAAATTCAAAACGAAGTTTTCTTTTAGGGTTTGACTATGAATGGTTTTAATTTCTGAGCAACAAAAATCTTGTGAATCTAACGCTAACGTTATTTTTAAATTTGGATCAAAGCAGATTAAGTCAGAAGCAATAGCTTCTACTAGAGTCATCTGTGTACACACACGTCACTTGAATGTCTATTAAATACTTGTTGATGTTTGCGAAGAGAGAAAAAGAAAGTTGTTCATTAACTAATACGGTTCTGACATACTAACATAATGATAATATGGTACACAGAAAAGCTTAACATTTTTGAATGGTTTCAAGTGCATATGAGTTTAATATCCAGACAGTAAAAAACCATATCCCGATCAGGATATATTTCACATTTTTACAGTGGAAGAAATTCTTGCTATATCTCTATCGAAATATAGTGTTTTTAGTTGTCACTTTTATTGAAAAAAAGGTGGCTGATGAGAAAGAAGAATTAACCATGAGACAAAAAGAATGTAGTATAGTTTTCCTGCTCTTTCTAATGATGATGTCAAAACTTTCCACGAAAATCATCAATTTTTCGCTAACGAATTTTATTTAAATAAATTGAATTTAGATCCCGATTGGTCTATATGTTTTTTGACTGAGCGGCACTACCAGAATCTACGCTTGTTGTCACTCGTTTTACGTAAAAGTCGAAAATACTTGAGAAGTACGCAAAGTTATTTTTTAAATATTTAAATTACACTTGGTTATTCACATTCTAGTTGTTTGCTTAAATTCGATAAAGAATACCAAACAGACAATGGTGGATCTGGCAACGATGATATCACAGAAAGCATTTGTCTCTCGTTTGTAGTGTGAATAACTGGTTGAGGTGTTAACCTAGTAACTGATTCAGGTGTTCGAATATGACTCTGGTAAATAACGATGCATTTTCCCCATTAAAATGATGAAAATGATAATTAACTCTCTCTGATAAGTTTTTGTATTGTCCTGTTGTTTTATTTCCAGCTTCTGTGAAACGTCCAATAATATATAGTTCTTTGGATCGTTTTATCATAAACTGTTTCTATTATTCACTAGTATTCTCTGAACTAAAATTATCTCCACAATCGGTTAATGTGCATAACGATACATTTTTATCGTATCGATTAATCCATTAATTTTTCTTAAATGATCTATTTCTTCAAAACACGTTTTTACTCCATCAAACTGAGCTGTTCTCGGACCAATAGCTTGTAAATTCCCTATATCTTTGATATGATTGTCATGCAGAAAAATATTCACTTCTGTACTTTTAGCATTCGTTCTCGAATTTCAGCATTTGATACAGTACGAGGCTGTTTTGAAGTGATGGTTAATAGATGTCGACGACTTTTTGATTGGACACTGTTTAATTTAATTCGTTTCGAGGATTCACGATGTTGAAAAGCATGTCACTTAAAGAAGGAACTTAACTTCTTCTTTTTATAGATCTAGATGGAGTACAGTTCTATAGACTTTTATCGATCTAGATGGACTATTATGTAATATTATATAATAGTCCACCATATAATGTCTCTGTTTCTTATGTTAAAAGCTTAGCTGACAACCCAGGTCGAAGAAAATGACCTTAAATAGAATCATTAAATACTCATTTGATGATCCTGAATGACGCATAAATGGATCATTTTTAGATCATTTATGATCATAACTAGCTCATTTTAAGGTTATTTATTGTCACATATCTGGCACATAATAAGGTCATTTTTTGATGAGCTAATTATGACCTTAAAATGGTCATAGATATATTATCATATTTAGCTCATTTTTGAATCATTTATAGGTCATTTTTACATCATCTTTCTAGCGGATTATATCGGATGATCATATTAACGTCATTTTTAGATCATAACAGATCATAAATGAGCCATTTATCTATCAGTCGCATGAACGAATCATGAGATTAAAATGGCCCAAAAAAAAGCGAGGCGCTTTTAGATCATTTTAAGGTCATAATTAGGTCATACGAATGATACATTAATAGATTACAAATGACTAATCTATAGTATAAGAATTCGCTGATTTCTTTCCTCGAGGAAAGAAATTTTAGTTCTTTTGCAGATTGAAACGAGTTTTTCGCGTTTTCACTCTCATAAAACTGGTTTTTTTAAATGCAGACAGCTTACTTTGTGGCCAAGGTAGGAAAAACGCATTTTCATTCAGAATATCCTGAGAGACATCAAAATAGATCTTTTTGTTCACTGAGTAAAAAACGTGTTTTCTGGCTTTTGAATTTATACAAGAATGCAGAAAATTTGCAAAACTCCGTTTTCTGCATGTCTCCTGAGGTTTTTCGATCGGAAAAAGCAGGCGTTCAGGACATACAGACAATTCGGGCTGTTTCGCTAAAGTTTGTAAGCTTTGACAGGACTGTAATTTTGAGTTAATTTCAAGTTTTTAGAGAATCTTCTGCCATTTCAAAAAATTTTATTTTCTACTTTTTTAAAAGCAAACATATTTTCAAGAAAGTTTGATTTCCTAGTTCTTTGAGAATCGGGCGCGAATTTCAAGAAACTTGAATATCAAGATCGATTTTTGTAGAAAATAGAAATCAACGTTGATTTTCCATAAGAAAATTACTTATAGAAAATCGACGGTGATTTTCAAGAATATGACTCATTCATCGTTTTGATTTGCGATGAAATGAGATATCAAAACCTGTGTCCTGTTTGGAAATTATTTACAGAAAATTGCCGTTGGTTTTCTGCGAATGCTTCTCAAGATTAAAGTGTATTGCTTATAAAATAGACCACCCAGTGCCTTGAGCAAGTTTGATGTTAATTTTTGTGGGTGTGTAAAGGGGAAATTTCTTCCAAAAAGTTCTCGTTCTCTGCGACATTTTTTTGCATAAAACACGTCTTCTGCGTAAATTAATTAAATTTTTTTTAAAATACAGATTTGTAACGTTTTTAGAACTAGGTTGAGGTTTACCAATTTTGCAGAAAGTTTCGCCAGATTTTCGCNGCGAATAGTATTGCAGATAATGACTTTCGTTTCGATCTTCAGACGGTTTCCGCTACAAAAGATCAATCACAGACGCTCATTTACTCACTATTTCTTGTAAATATGTACCGTTTAGATCAACTTCATAATCAGCTTGTTTTTTAACAATCTACATAAAAAGTAAAATAGTTACAAAAGTCGAAGAAAGAATTTGTCATCGCTACACACCAAATCTCGTGTTTGTTTAGCCATTGACATCATCTTCTGTCCGAGTTCGTTTATAGATCCTTTGATACTTGTTGTTAGATCATGAAGAACATCGTTACTCAAACTAGTCGAATACGTTGAGTGTGAACTGGCACTATTAGTGAAAATGGAACTAACTGACGATGAACGACTTTCCTCTTTCGTTGCACGATCAGGAGCACGTCGCATTATTTTCCTTAAGGAAGCCTGACGAGCAAAGTGAGCTGAACGTGCTTCTTGCTCTTCTTCATCGTTTTCGTCGTATTCTTCAAGATTAAAACATCTTTTATTCGTTGTTGATTGTGTAGCAAAGCTATCACCTTCTTTACAGAAAAAAAAGAAACTCAGTGAAAATAAGTTGCACGGAGATAGTAGTCTCATTTTGAAGAGGATTTTCTGCTCTACAATGATGGTGCCTTAAGACGGTTCCAAAAAAGTGAAGTAGTGTACTTTTAAGAGTTTGGCGTTTCGAAAATAGATTTAGGGAGCATCCAGCTGATTTTCGTTAAGTATAAACCCAAACGTGGTTGCAGCCGCCTGAGGAGACACTTAGTCAATAAAGTAGCAATGCTCTTCACAAAAAGCTACTCGTCCTACTATTACGTGGTAGTGTATCACAAGTCAATTGTTGTACAGGTTCATGTTGTGCTGCATCTGTTAAATCAAGTTCATAATTTGACCGAGTCATATTTTGGTGATAATTATTTGGTCGATCAACTTCTTGTGATGCTTTGCTGAGTTGTTTTGCGCGTTCTCTCATTGTTGTTTCAGATCGTATAAAAACAGAGCAAACACCACGCTAATTTTAGTCATCTTTCGAAAAAACTTCTGTGTTTTTTTCCCTCTAGACTTTACTATTAAAGGAAGTGGCGCTTTTTCCATAGGCTATACCCCGCCGTTGGGTTTTTGTTTGTTTAATATTTGTCTTGTTGTGGGTGATGTGACAGTATGAAATCCATGGACCGGACTTTGTACATTTTTTTTGTTAGCAAAAAGCCGGTTTCAGGAGAACCAGTTTCCAGAAACTTCGAAAAATCCTCAAAACTTTTATTAATCAGTCAGAATTGTAGCTCGTGAAATTCTGATTAAAATGAGACGTCTCCCAGCTCTATACGACCTTTTTTTGCAAAGTTATAGAATTTGCACGAAAAGCCCTCCATGTTCATTGTCAGCTCAAAGCTACAGAAGGAAAAAGAAGACATTAATTTAGGGCTTTTCTTGTAAATTCTATAACATTACAAAGAAAGGTCATGTAGAGCTGGGAGATGTCTCATTTTGATTAGAATTTCACGAGCTACAATTGTGACTGATTAACAAAAGTTTTGAGGATTTTTCGAAGTTTCTTTTAAAAGTGGTTTTTCAGAAACCGGCTTTTTGCTAACAATATAAATGTCCAAAGTCTGGTTCATGGATTTCATACTGTCACACCACCCACAACAAGAAAAACGTTAAACAAACAAAAAATCAACCGGGGGGAGGGAGTATAGATGCCATCTCCTTTCAAAGTAGTGAATCCACTAGTTTTCGCAAAGCAAAATAGCCTGATTTCAACCACTTAGTGGGAAACAGTTGAAGGTTTTCCATGAAAATCGACTGTCACTTACCACGCGCAATAATCATGTACATTGTTGTTGTTTCTCCTGTTTTTATCATAGCAGTTTTACCAGTAATTCTAAATGGAACTGTTTTTTCTACTGCAATGTATTCATTGGTATTGCTACTGTTCAGTAAGCAGAGAAATGACTCATCAGGAGTATAAACGTTTGGTACTTGTGTATTTCGTTTTGGACGATTCGGTTGTTTTGTTGCCATTGCCTAGGTTCGTCGTTTATCTGAAATAAGAAATAGAGACCAAAGAAAATGAATTTGTGTTCGCAGGCATAGCTGTAAATGAACGACGATGTAATTCAAACAAATTTTCTATAAGTTGTATTATTTCCTAAGAAATAAATACATTCATGACATTCATAAAATTGTGAAGATTGATTTTACACGCACATAAATCTACAGAAAAACAAACCCATAAAAGTGAAAAAGTACAAATTAATCGTGTTCGTCATTTCTAGACAAGGGAGTGGCTACTAAACAATCTTCTAATTCAAAAAGAATACATTGATTTAAAACAGAATCAACTTCTACAGAAACTTTTGACTGACAAGGTTGCTTTTTTAAGACTACGAAGAACAGATCTAGAGACTCTTTAATAAGTGAATAAAAGGGAGTGGCGTTGAAAAACCCAGAAAAGTCTGATTTTTGCTCAAATAACTCCAATAAAGCATAAGAGTTGATGTTATTAATTCTGTAAAAACAACAGATATTACTATACACAAGGTTAGAATTGAATTTTGCTACGACCGAGTAACTAGACGTATTTTTCCTTTTGCTATAGGCTAGAGAATGGTACATTTTACTGTTAATAATGAACCTACTTCCAACAGTCACACAACTTTTAATATCAGAGCAGCCGCATATCGACTTGTGATGTTGATCAATTTCTTTATCATATGTATGAATAATAATAGGATCATGCATTTCAAACAGATCAGTTGAAATGAGACTATCACATTCTGATGCATTATTCAAATAAAAATCAATTGAATAGTATAAAATCAACTGTTCAGCAATACTGCTTGAGCCAAAATGCTGTTGGCCAACTGAATCAATAAAGTCCTCAAAAGGAAAGGTACTAGTTGATGCCACGCTTCCATACTGAGAGTAAATAGCAGCATAATGTAGGTGTAAATGACAAGTTAACGTGTGAATTTTGTCAAAATACACTGGAATATGTTGTAAACAGAGAAAAGTTCATTGCTAGCACACAGGTTTTTACAAGCACCGAAAGCGGTTCAGACACAGGAGGTCACTGCTAACTTAGAAACTGGCACTCGAAACACGGTCGCAAATATTAGGGGGATAGGAAGGGTGCACAAACCTTCCCCTTTCTCCCAGCGGAACTGGAAATTTTTTTCTCTCACCCCCACAGAAAATTTTTCAACTTACACCCCTCAGATTGGGCTTCCTATTTGCGACCCTAACTCGAAAGTTCAGGTCAGTTTACAGGTGAGTTTCAGAGAAAACGAAACACAATGCAACTTACTGACATACTGAGCAAATCGCTGTTCAGCTAACACTTGACGAGTTTTTCTTTCAAGAAAAAGTGTTGATGAACCATGTAACAGTCTTATACCACACACGAGCAGTGATAAAAATGCCATTAATTCAACATCGTAGCAAGATAGAAATCTTGGAAGAAGAGCATATAACAATAAATTTCTTAGTTCAGATCCTTTCATGTAGGCCATATTTATTAATGATGGTAACCGGCGATTGAAAGTATGAAGAAACTTCTGTTGTTGTAGAGACGTATAGTATTCAACTTTTCTAATTCACTGGCCTTTAATCTTTTTCGCAGATGTGTGAGAATAGTTTTCATCTGACGAAGAAGAGTGGTATGAAGATAATCTGTAACTATAGCTGTCGGTAAGTCATTAACAAATATTTTACTCATAACTGACGGACCGTAATGTCCAAATACATCTTTTTCAGCTGAAGCTCGTAGAGAGAACTTGTTGAAGTCGTCTGTCGTCCGATATGAAAGATGGTCTTCGAAAGGAAATAACATTTTGGACTGGTGTACACCTATAGACTTGGAAAAAGACACAAAAAACAAAGCCATATTTTTTGATGAAGACTTTTGTTCTGTTTCTGTCTATTTCTCTACCCTTTCGTATCTTCTGCTCATTCCTACAACTTAGAAAAAATTACCTTTGATGAGACAGTAAAAACAGGAATAATATCCTGCATGACCTTTAAAATTCAGTGTAGATGCTAAGGCTAGCAAATCTCCAACAACTCCTAAGATGACTACTGTAAAGTCAACTTGAACTTAACCAAGCGTTGGGTGCAGTTCTGTAATTGATATTCCATTTTGTTTCAGTTCTAGCAATGACTGTAAATCTCCTGTAGCCACACATTTACATTTGGTTTTCCTGGACCAACGCTTGCTGACAACAGTAAAGTATTTCGGCGTCTCTTTCGTAAATCTGGTCGAAGTTCAAGGAGAGAGCAGACAACGTCCATAGTGATAGTTGTCTTGATTTCGTTAGAGGTAAACCATCGACATGCAATAACAGAGAGACAAAATTTGTTCTTCCTAGACCACGTGGAACATTTTGATATCGTGTTCCGTTTGTAATGTCATCAGAAAATTCTTTTTGGTTTTGACGAAACCAAAGGATTTCGTTTTGGTTACGTTGAACCAAAATTTTCGGTAATTCACTGACATTTACATTGTAAATTTTGATATTATTGTTGCTGTCAGACATGTTAACCTTTATGCAATCAGTGTTAGTACAACTCTTGTTAGAACCTAGAAAGAAAAAATATAAAAAAATTCGGGGGTGGGGAACGGGCTCATGAAAGCGCCAGTTTTGTTGCAGATGCGAGAGAATGGTTGATTAATCCTAAAGAGAAAGAGTAACTCCAACAAAAATACGCCAAAAAAAGTTTTCCTAAACAGGATGGAGATTTTTTTATCAACCGCTCAGTAGCCATAAACAAAAAGCGCAGTGTGCCTACTCTCTATATGAATAGATGAAATAAGCTGTGAGTGATGGAAGAAAGTTATTCTACGAAAAATGAGTTGAAACAAGTAGAAAACTTTGTGATCAGCTCAGGCAATTATAAAATTAAGTAAATAATATCAATCTTTTTCTCAGGATCAGAGCTGAAAAGGACTTGTAAGCAAAGCCCACAGAACAGAGTAATTACTGTTAATTGAGGCTTTCACTTCAATAAAACTATTCACTCACCTACTATCTTACTATAACATGATGAACATTTAACATGTTTTGTGAACTGATTTGAACAATCTAATGAAGCAAATAGTTTATGAAATGTAGAGGGAAGATTGTGGGGTTGAGGAAGAATAGATGATATAAATTTGAGGAGATCAGTGGCTGTTGATTTAGAGATTCTCCCTCGTCGAATTATTGTTAGAAGGGATCGATTAACATCTGCTGTCGTCTGTTTGGTGAAACGATGCAGTGGAGGGGAAGAACGTTGTAATTCAGATGCATCATCATCATTTGAGAGGATAGGTTCAAAGTCCATTGATTTGAAATCGCTGTCATCATTATCATCTAGTGAATGAGAGAAACAACACAGCATAATTATAAAACTATGTGCTAGAAGTGTAGATTTTTCTTTGATAGTACAGGAAAAAGTTTCGAACAACAAACGAAAAACCTAAATGAAAAGCAATTGCAAGTCTCCTTATATGACGAAGACGGAAATAGAAAAAATTACGGCACGAAGTATTGCATGTTGCAGCAAAAAGCGCGTTTAGTCAATTGCTTTTTTTATTTTGAATGACAAAGCGAGCCAGTCAAAGAAGTATAACAACATTTCACTGTTTTTTTTGAAAATTGCACTTTGCTCATGGCTGGAAAAAATATATTTATATGAAAATCGCTTAGTTCGAATCATTTGAATCGAAAGCAAGTTTGTTTCAATTCAATTCATTTTTTAGGTCTCAAAGAGCTCGGTTCTCTTGAATCGAAGCACATTTTCACTCAGTTTTACTCATTTTTCTTCCAAGTTACATCGCACAAAGCACCGGGTTTGAGGTGAAAATCAACTCAGTTCACTTCAGAAAAATTTTGAGATAAATTGTCTTTCGATTCAAATGAATCGAATTGAACAAAAATAGCTTTTGAACTGTTTTGCCTAGCGTCGGTAGAAAAAAATCGCAAAACTGCTTTCAGTTCAGTACATTGTTTTGCCTGCATATACTTTACTTAGAATATTCGTAAGACTTTGCCAAGTCATGCGACTGAAAAACTTGTACGCATCATTCTCTAGCACTTATAAGTTTTTTACGAACACCACATGGCTTAGGAAACAAGCGGGTAATGAATGCGCAAAGATAATAAAATGTACATACTCTGTTTTATTTTCTTTGTATACTGCACTGGAACCAGAACTAGTCGGACCAATTCAAAAGTTGATCATCTCAATTCGATTTGATTTGATTTGATTTTTATTTCGACAACAGCAGTTTTGAATGGAAAAGAGTAAACTTTAGTATTACAATACAAAAATTTAACTAATACATAAACATGTTGTCAGGAAAGCAAAAAAGGTTTTAAACACCTATAA
>CAJNOQ010006494.1:0-13553 GCA_905250885.1 Didymodactylos carnosus
ATTTTTGAACTTATGCCTTGGCTGGTGGCTTTACTAACGTCAATCGCTTTTAAGCATTTTTCAACTTCATTAGTGGTTACCGTAAAAAGATCTAATGTAGTAGTTGAGAGATTGAGCTTATCAAATGCAATATCTTTGTCATAATCGGCCGTAGTCATAGGGCATATGGAGGCAAAATGTTGATTAAGAACATATGCTTTCATTTTGTCGTCGGACCATTCCTGATCATTTTGATCTCTTAATTTAGAAATTTTCGAAGAGCGAGACCGTCGAAATAATATTTTGACTAAATTCCACCATGATTTTTTTGATGCATTAGTTTGACGTATTTTTTTTAGATAATTTTCTTTCTCAACTTCACATGCTTCGAATTCGATAGCTACTTTTAAATACTTCACTTTGGAAGATGCTAAGGAATTATTTTGTTTTTGCCTTCTATACAAGCGTTTTTCTGTCGAGAAAGTTGTCTTAACTTTTGACTAAACCATGGCTGATCTGATGAAAATAAAAATAGCTTACAATGGATTATTTCACCTAGTACAAGTTTTTACTCCGTTCTTGCACTTTCTTTTCAGTGTGCTCGATAACCTATGTTTTCATGATTTCAGAAGGTCACAGAATGAAGAATAGAGCAGTCTCAGGGCTTCGGAAAAAACGTCCGATCCTCCTGAACCAAGCAAAATGAAACCTTTGTTTAGATCTTATTTTGTAGAAGACACTTTGAAATATTTAGCCATCAGAAAAAATGGATTGTTGCGCAGAATTTTTGAATTAGAAACTAGTTTTCCAGAGATACCCCGGAAAACCATTTTCAGAAATTTCTTGTAATGGGAAGTTATATTCTCGATGTCGATCTGGTTCAGGATTAAAGCTTCGACCAAATTTGTTCAGAAAAGGTTTCTGCTTATGAAAATACAGAATAAACTGTGCTCTTTCGAATGACGAAAATCACAAGTCTCTACCTTTTATCGTCTTTGAATTATTTAAAAAACAAAACAAATTGATCGAACTGTCTTTCGCAAAACAACAATAAAAACTCCTTACGGATATGCATTTGAAAATCATCGGATGAATACACATCTGTGGATATTAAGGTGAAACGTGCGCAGTGATACTGGCAACACGAGCTGAAATGGCATTCATGAACCGTAAGTGATACGAAGATCTCGCATTGTTCAAGTATAACCTTCAAACATCCAAAGTTAACACAGATAATATTTTGCAAGAGGCTAGTGAAAAAGTTATATTTCCAATTGTACCACAATCTCATAAAACTCTTGTATTACACTGCATCAAAAGCTCATTTTGGTCGTACACATTTATGACTTCAGCACGATTGTTATAAGAACCGTGCCAAATTTTCTTATTTTAGTCTATTAGAGTAGTCAAATTGCGCTGTTTGCGTTTATTTTGGCCATTCGAGGGACAATCCACATGACTTTTTATCGATAAACATATTTACCTTTTGTTGATTACACATATCTTGGTTTTTTCCAACTAACCTGTCGTACTCTCTTTCTTTCTTCCTCTTTACATATTTGAGAGAAAGGAATCTCATTAGAAGAAACAGTGCGAGAAAAAGTTTATGCGCTCTCACCATCAGGCTGGCAAAATCAAATAGATATGATCAGACTCAACGTTTTACTCTAGAGAGTAAAGACTATTTTCTACATGGTTTGTTGTTCATTTCAACTCTCTAAAGTGAAAATATCGAACAAATATTAAATGATCAATCCTTTACTGGTCGGATATTGTGTTGTACAAGTTCATCGCTCGTTTATAACAAATACTAGCCAAGTTCATATTACTGCCATTTTTAAATTTATCACCCTCCTCTGTGCAGTACAAGCCTAGGTCAATTCCAAGCTTGTTAAATAAACGATCTCTTAGACTGAATATGCCCCACACTTTGGGATATGCTTCAGCCCAGAGTTTAAACAATCGAATATCATCGTAGGAACAATAGATATATATTGAATGTATTTGTAAAAAGTCATGAGCGTTCACAGCGAAACCTTTAATATTGTAATCGGAAATAAATGAATGAGAAATATTTGTTTATGAGAATGTGCATCGATGAATTGTAAACATGTGTCTCTATTACTGCTGAATACTATCTGTTCACCAAGATCTTGCTGCATTCTGACTGCCATTTCTCGTCGTGTTGTATCCTGGTCAAACCAAAGAATACGTAGGGAATTTGCTGCATCTAATGAAGAGAAATGTATGCCTGTATGGTAATTGCATCCTAAACTATAGTGAATCGGGAAGGGCATAAAGTGTTTTGAAAGCAAGTTCTTCAGGAAATGTACAATTATTTGCTAAGCTGAAATGAAATGATAGACGATATATTTTCTTTGTAGTGTGTATAATACAGATATTAATCACTTTATACAACAGTTACTTGATGTGAAAACGTTATCGAAACCAAAATACAGGAGCAGTGGCTGTTCTCTGAATAGCTGCTGAACGAAAGTAGATGAAGGCTCGCGATTTTCGCTATTCGATAGCCAAGACTTAAGAGCATGTTTTCGTCAGCAGGAAATATTTAGAAATGTTTTTCAAAAATCAGCTTTCAAGAAGATCTCTGGAAAACCGCTCCCTGGCTGGAAAATTCGACATAACAATATATTGATTTTTTTTCGTAAATAGATAGACTATAAGATTCTTATCCGAATTGCTAAAAAAAATTTTGGCTAAGAAATTAGTGATATTAGAAACTGACGATTAAGACTTTGTTGATGATACTGAATAGTTTTCTTCATTTCTAGTCTGGCTTAAGATGTCGTTTTACCGGACATTGTGAAGTAGTAATGGTCAACCGTCGACATTGTACTTATTGTTGTCTTCAAAAATGTTTTAATGTTGGAATGCGAAAAGAATGGATTCGAAGTGAAGAAGAAAAACAATTGAAAAAATATCAGATTGAAAATAATCGACAGTTAAAACAAAAGAAAAATGAATTTAACAAAAATAAAAATAATATTAAACAGACTGTAAGTAATTTATTCCCATGAGATAATTTTATTACCTAAACGAAAGTTTCAGCGCGTCCGGAAGGAAATTTATAAAATAACTGTTTTTTTTTAATGTGATGAAAACAAATTTGTTACGCATTTCAACGTGATAGAGAAAGAAGAGGTATAAAACTAACGCGTTCAGGCTCCTTCATTTTTTAAAGTTTCTTTGGAACGCCTTTCAACTCGTTAAAATGCAAAATCGTTTGAACGCATCATAAATATTTGATTATCTAACTCATTCAAATGCTTTACCGTAAATTGATAGTATGTTCACATATCTAACGCGTTTAGAACAAATTTTTAAATTCAAGATTTAATGCGGTCCAACAGACGCTTTATATCTACAAAATCCATAGAAATAGATTCATCTTATTGCAAACAGAATTTATTATATAATAGAGCAAAAAGAAGGTAAAAGAACGAAAATTAAAGCACGAACATTATATACATTCATTATATGCGAGATATTGAAATAAAATAAACCAACATATAATCAAATAATCACAGATTCACGTAGAGAGGATACTGTATCGTCAAAAAGCTGTGAATCATACATAATAACGTAACACGCGTTCGACTGATTCATTTACGCGCCCCAACAGGTTAGAATACATACAATGGACGTCTTAGATCTTCTTTATAACAAAAGATCTTTAAGTAATTTGCTCTAACGGGTTTAAAAGTCAAAAAACATTCTGACATTCCTAGAAATAAATAACGACTACAGTCATCGAACCCGTCAAAAACAATGAGTCATCGACAAAATTTTTATTTTTCTCCTGCAGTGTGTTGGAGCCACCTGCAGCCTAACAGTGGATACAATACAGACTTTACATACCACATGCTTTACTAAACTCAGCGTGTACAGGGATCATCAGTGCAGGATCATCAGATCCCTTGGTGCCAGAGTACTTGGCTGTTGCAAACAAAGCTTTGTTGAAAATAAAGCACATTTTCAAACGCTCGGAATATATATGACTTATTGAAGTTAGCATGTTTATAGAAGTTATAACTTCAATGCCGGACTTTATCAAAGTTGTACCCTAGTAAAATTCTTAGACGCTCTTTAAAATTATATTACTAAGATATTATAAGATCTTATCCTCTAAGATTTTGATAAGATTTAACGACTCTACTTCCATTCACCCCTTACTCTCATTATATAATTTCTCTTCATCCTTCAACACTGTTCAACCGCTGCTTTGGATAATGCGGATTAACAAATTCAAAAATTCTAGCGAATCTCGAATGAATACTATTTAAAAAACATCATCGTTCTTACTATTTAGATCCTAACAGATTCCACCCAATCTTGAAGGAATCTTAGACAGTATAATCTTAGTAAGATCTTAGAAAAATGTGATTAAGGTCTTAGTAAGATTTCCCGTACATTTATCTAAGATCTTAGAAAAATCTTATCAGATCTTAGAATTTTTGGGTCTTACGAACTTAGTTAGATTTGTCTTAGTTCTCAGAGAAATGTACGCGAAATCTTACTAAGATTTTAGTAAGATTCGAGTAAGTATCTCACTTGGGTACCTTCAACAAGTTTTTTTAACGAAGTTATAACTTCTAAATATGTTAAGTTCAATAGGACTTAAATACACCTTCAACATATCGTTATGCACGTGTAGTAAGTATTTCAGCTTTGAAAATTTTGTAAGTCTCCTCTCTTCCTATAAGAAGCAGTTGCTCTAGTGCTGAGGCACACTTCTACTAGGTTTTACTGGACGGGCCTTAGAGTCCATCCAAAGAAAGCTGAAACTGGAAAAATACAAGAGCAAATATATGACAGATCCAAATATGTTCGTTGTACAGTAATGGACCTAACGAGCCGTAACTCGTCTGAAAACGATCGCGTTCGAACGCGTTCTTCGTTTCGGAAAGAATTGCAACGTGGTTAAATCAATTTGTTCGAACGTGTTTCTAACTCTGACAAGTTAAAACATGAAGGATTTAGAGCGCATTCCAACATGTTTAGAAAAACTGAACTAGTTTGAACAACAAGTTCATTTGACCGATTTGACCGCGTTGCAATGCGCTAGAATGTATGTCATTTTGTGTCATTGTTTTAGCCCGCACACATTCGAACGCATCTTTTTAACTTTTAAAATTGGTGATTATGAAAGAGAACGTATTCACACGCGTTAGAAAGATGTCTAAGTCGTTCCGACGTGTTTTCTAAAAGTTTTTGAGCCTATTCCAGCTGGTTTTTTCGAACGCGTTAGATGTCCTTCCGGTGATAAAACTATTGCATGAGTTTTCTTTGATAAATATCAAGTTTATCCATTTCTTCTATTTTTAGATTCAAACACTTAGTTTACTGTCAAATGATAAGTCAAGTTTAACACAAGATGACTGGTGTCATTTAAATAATATTTTTATATTATACGATCAAAAAGCAAAACCTGTTGTGTTAAATCGTCATTCATTGAACACAACAACTATTAATGAGTTTGTGAATAAAAAAAGTGTTTGGGTAATGCAATTATTATCTTATTTTAAACAAATACCAGAATTTCAAAAAATAAATGTCGATGATCAAGTTCTCTTGACTAAATATAATTTTCGAGTACTAATACCTATAAATTTAGCTCTAATTCGATATAAATTAGCATCAACAACATCACCTTCCGATCATATCGATTTTATGATATCGGTACATGGAAAAGAATTATATCAAAATATGAGAAAAAATGTACTTAGTATAAGTTTATTTCAACATGATCCAATGATTATTAAATTAATGCTAATTATTATGTTATTTAGTGGATGTTTGTTAACAACTACAAGTCAAATGGAAATAAATTCTTTTCAAAACATATATCAAATATATACGGCACAAAACTTTTATGCAAAACTCTTGTGGTGTTATATGGAATATGTATTTGGGGAATCTGGCGCTATAGTGGCGTTTAGTATGTTTATAAGTCGATGTTTACGTATTCAACTAGTATCAAATGATGTTCATTCTTGTCTTAAACGACAACTAAATCTCGATGATATATTGCCATTAATGCAATCAGTGCTACAGTTAAATTAACTTTGATTTTCGAACACTTATTCATTATGCATACATATATCAATTGTAAAAAAAGAATCTCACACGTTCTCGTAATGCCGTAGACTGATATCCAATCAAACGTCGGTTATTGATTAATATTTCTTTCCTTTCTTTCGGCTGCTGACACGAATTTGTTTCATTTTTTTGTCTTGTAGAAGAACTTTAGGAGGATTACGAAATAAAACACTGAGGTGTTCATAGAAGATGATCAATCCCAGAATTTTTATCGAACGATATTTTATAGAACAGCAATAAGAAAAAAGAAAAAATTTGACCCAATCGGAAAACTTATTTCGTAAGACGGAAATTTTCATTTTTCATCGAAAAAGCAATTATTTCATAGAATGATAATTTCGTCGACATTTTTTTCAGCCTCACACTTAGTTATCGCGCACCGGATAATCGAGCATGGGGACTACGAATCTGCAATCGAGTTTGACCGAACAACCTTTTAAAATTTTTCGATCCGGTGATATGAAAACTGAATGATAGATAATGAGAATATGCGTATTATATAAGTTACTTACATACAATTTTTCCAGGTACTGTCCTATTACTAGGAACTTTGTGAAGGATTCACAGGTGTATCTGTGAAATATGATAAACACAAACCAAATTTCCACAGAGATAAGATAAAACTTTTCTTGTTCTACGTGCAAGACTTTGCAGGTGAATATCTGTTCAAGTTGAAGAATAAAAATTACATCAAAATTTTTTAAAATTTCAATAAAAGCTTCAGTTTTTAGTTGAAAAAGAGTCGATTTTTAGCGTAGTGCTATAGAGGACATTAAATTGTATAGGAGATGATCCTGAGATTTGA
This sequence comes from Didymodactylos carnosus, assembly GCA_905250885.1. Lineage (NCBI taxonomy): Eukaryota > Metazoa > Rotifera > Eurotatoria > Philodinida > Philodinidae > Didymodactylos > Didymodactylos carnosus. The sequence continues at coordinate 6,905 of CAJNOQ010006494.1, forward strand.
GATTCCGTCTTAATTGAACAGAAATTGAAATGTCTCAAAACTTCCAAACAATTAAAAAATTTTCCGACGACAATTTTGACTTTTGAAACCCGCATGCAAAGTGGCAGAAAAAAGATCTCTGGTCGTTTCTTGCCGCATTTAAATATCCTCCATCAGTTGAGGCAAGATTCATTTCATCCCATCCGTTCCACGTGGTATAAATGATTGGCAGCAAAAACTGAACAAAATGATAGTTTCAACGTTTCGATTATTTCCAGGGAAGTAACATCAGACATTTCGCTATCGAATAGATAAAACGTTGCTCTTCAAAATGACGCAAGAATGAGCATAATTCGTTCATTTTCGAGTGAGCACTGTTCATTTTACAAACGGATCCAAAATGTACGTTGAAAAAGCTGAAAAAACAGTCACAGGACTTCTGCAAAAAGCATTATTGAAAAACAGGGGAAATGGCAGAAAATTTGCATTTTTAGCCATTCGATAGAGAATTCCAAGGGCTACATTTGGGCATTTTCGAAGTGTGCACAACGCATAGATTCAAACTTATACTGACAAAATAGAATTTTTCGAGTTGAATGTTTTGGGGCATTTCGATTTCTGTTCAACTAAGACGGAATCTCAACTCTCAGGATCATCTCCTATATACCATTTTGTAGAGAATTAAATGGTGAATCTTTTGCGAAACAACAGCTGAATTTTGTTATGTGTATTTCATATAGATAAGAAGGATACAAAGGGGCTGAAACTTTTGAACCAATGCATCGTGATGGAATTTTATCGTATTTATATTCAAAGATATTTCTGCAGGGCAAATTTTTGTAGATTTATTTCGGAATGTGTTTCTTGGAAGGCTCATGAAGATGTTACATTTCTTTGAGGAGCTGTTTTACAGATAAGAAATACTTTTCACCATGTGTGGGAACGTTAAGAGAACGTTTCAATGTTAGATAAGGACCGCTGTCTACGATCACGGACATTCTAAAAGATACCTTTATCTGCATATAAAACTTTTAAGTGCATAATAAAATTAAATTTTCTTGATTCAGAAAATATGGGTATAATTCAAAAGATACATTATTGGAGTTTCAAGATACAATATTACGTAAACTAATGTAAAGCCTTTTAACTTTTACTTCAGAGTAAGAATTATTTTACGCCAATTGCGATTATCATTTAACTTTTTTTTCGTGCCCGCACGATAACCACCACTAAAACCATCAAGAAACCAGGATAGTCGTTTATCGCCTTGTTCATCTTCCGTATCAATGATACTTTGATTAATATTTGGTGTTGGTGAAAAGCCAAATGAAAATTTTGGTGTTAAATACCAATAAACATTTCCAAATTGAACTGGTTGATTCTTTTTTGTGTTCAACTGTAATATATCTTTTGGACCACAAGCTGCCAATGCTAATACTGTCGCAGTACTTTTCTCTGCGGCAGCGACAATTATTTCTTTCTTACATTGGGATATTAGAGATCCCAATTCCTCTGCTGTTGTCGGATGATCAAACGGTTCATTATAGACAGGTGTCCAATGTTCCGCCAGAAATGGATATGGTATATTCTGTTCAATATTATGATTCATTAATGATAAATACATATTTGACTGTGGTGCCGTTAACCGAAGTATATGCACAAGATGACTTGTATCTGTTGCATCATCCCATTGAAATTCAGTTTTCATATGCTCAATTTTACGTAAATTTTCTTTAGTCATTATTGTCAATCGTTTTATGGCTTCTTCTAAATTATTAATTCTTGTTATATAATTTTTTTCATTTGTCGTGTACTTTTGTATAAGTTTGAAACCATCCATTCGAGATATCCAGTAAAAAAAGCGTTTTTTGCCCTTCCTCCACGTAATCCAGTTTCTTCGAATAGTTTAGAATAGATACTGTTTCTCTCCACGAAGCGGAAAATTTTCTTACAGTTGACAATGATTTTTCTTCAGATTTTCCATCCTTCGTTTATTCAGTCGACTGAGTGAAACGATAGGAGACTTATTGCTTTTATTACAAAAGATTCTTCTTTCTATCTTTTTCTCTGGACACTTTTATCTTACAAGTCAGCCGTTTTTACTCAGTCATTTCCTGATCGTTCTAAAATGGCAAAAGCATCAATCGAAAGACGAGCTGTTCTAGATCATTAAACATCTGAAACAATTTTGAAACTATGCTTTAATTAACTGCTGGGAAATGGGATTTACACAGGTCTAGAAGGCCGCCATGCCGCTGTTTTAAAATTTTTTAAACGTGATATCCGTTATCGGGAGCCCGAGTTGTACTGGTTCTGTTACTCTCGAACAATTCGGATAAAGTCAATGTAACCGTGGTACATTTTCGAAAGAACAACCCATCATACGTACGGCAAATCACTAACCTTTTTTAACTGCTGCTCCGCTCATTCGACTTTCCAATTTTTCCGCACGGTAGTTAGGATCTGGCCTTCTTTTCTCTCTCGAATCAACCACCCGTTCTCAGCTGTTCCTGATCGTACAGATTTGGACAAAAGATAATTCGAAAGTAGAGGAGCTGTAGATGACACATCTGAAATTAGTTTTTCGATTTATGTTTCGATTATCATGTAATGAGAATGTATTTTATAGGGCTTTGCCGTTGTCTCTATGAGATAATCAGCGGTCACGTGATAATCCACAGTGAATACAAACTGCGAGACATATGCTCTATAGTGGCTCACTACTTGCTGTGTTGCATGTGTATTCTAGAGCGTGTGATGAGATAGTAAATCAGCTGGTACATAGTGTGTATGTGCGCAACGGTCTCGAGTACTAAATCTATGAACGTCAATTGTGCGAATGTGTGAATAGACTGAATATAGAGAAATAGATTCTCAGAGTCTAACATAATTAATGGCATTTTAATAACTAAACAATACACGGCTATTCAAGAGAGAGATACGAAATAAAATACATTTTGATGTTTTCCTCTGGAGCGTCTGCTCAAAATAAGAAATAGAAAAATTTCATATTTTCTCACACTTTTTTGTTTCAAGTCATTCGCGATCGTAAAGGTTTGATGAAAAGGTCATTTGAATCTGAAGTAATGAGTTAGTTGATCGATGAGATTCGTCACACGGCATCCTCACATTCGTTACTATATATTTCATCAGAAAAGCAAATACGGTCTGCATTTCTGTTTGCAATTTTCTTTTGTGTTCTGAGCGTCTTTAACTGCCATTTAACTCAGCTAACTTTCTAATCTTCACGAACCACAGTTGGTCTCTTGCTCGCGCTCTGATTATTGCAGGCATAGAGTTGAATTAATTAACTTCCTATTTCGAGGGAACCTTTCGAGGTGATAAATCGCTTTTCAACTCGGACTACTTTCATCATGTAGGCCATAGTGAATAGTGGAAAATCCCAAGCTGGTTTCTCCCCATGGTGCTTTGGAGCGGAGTTGGAAAATTTTCAAGTTTGGTCTACGAGAAAAAATCAAGGAAATCTACTCGTATTTTGCAGTTTTCGCCATCAAATTTCAATTTCTTTTAGACAACGGTGGCTCGATGCAGTTTTTAACGCCAATTTCGAAATACGATGTTAGTTTTGAGAAAAACTTGAAATTTGACGATGAAACTGCAAAATAAGAGTAGATTTCCTTGGTTTTTCTGGTAGACCAAACTTGAAAATTTTCCAGCTCCACTCCAAAGCACCATGGGGAGAAACCAACCTGGGATTTTTCACTGCTCATCAAGGCCTACATGATGAAAATAGTCGAGTCGAAAAGCGATTTATCACCTCGAAGCTTCCCTCGTTAGCACAAAATCTTATAGTTTTATATAAAAGCAAATAATCAAAATTTTGCTTACTCACCGATCAGATTAGTTGCGGAGTAGAATTACACAGTGCCATACAACTTTGTCAAGATCTTATCTTTCCTTATCTACATACTCACGGCCGGAAAATGCGTTACAAGCAATTGTTTCTTACAAAAGCTCGTTTACGATACGTCCGAATTAATTTACCCCCTCCACGTCCAGTTTTAGTCGTCTCCTTCGAAAAACGGATATCCACAATGCCTGACTCCTTTTGAAACAAGATTCTCAAGTTTAAGTTGTAATGAAGCGTTTTTATTATCGTTATCCTGTCTCAATAATTCGATCTTTTCTACCAATACACTATAATATTTATTAAGTGCATCATTCACCATTGATTGATTGATTTCCCGTGAATCAATTAATTTTTGTTCAATTAAAGTATGATCTTTTTTGTAATTGTCATTGCTACTTTTTAAATCTTTTTGAATTGTATTCAACGTAAATTCAAACTTATCTTGTGATTCTAATAATTGTTCTAGTTTTTGTTCTAATACTTGCACTCTGTTCGTTTGCTTTTCTTCATTCTTTTTTACCGTGCGCGTAAACTTTTGTTGAAATAGTTCTTGTTGTTCTTGATAATATTTATATTTTTCATCGATAATTTTGATATATTCTCTGTACTTGTCATTATGTACCATATTTTGTTCCAAGATATGTTGTCTGTGTAGCAGACAATCTAGATAATCATGTTTTTGTTTTTGTTTATATATTAGCTGACATTTTGAACATGTAATTTCAATATGTTCGCAATTCTTTTCATGTTCGTTCAAATCTTTTTTCATAAAAGGCTTCCGACAACCTCGACATTGTTGTTTTCGATATAAACAATCATATTTTTCATGTTGTTCTAATTGTTCATACGATAAAATTTGACTACAACCATTAGATGCAAAATAACATTGAATATGTAATCCACATAGTACAGAATAAATAATAGGTGAACAAGACTCCTTTCTATAATTGCGACAGCATGGGCAGGTACCCGGGTTAACTCGTACTGCTTCATCAATGCATTTTGTACAAAATATACGTCGACAATTATAACATTCAACAGGTTTCCATACTAAATTATAACATATTGGACACAGCAAGGCAGGTGGCACGGTCTCTTGCACACGTTCATCATTTATATCTTGAAAATCATCGTAACCACTATCACCGACGATTGATGTATACATTCAATTAACTCTCACAAGAAGATCTTTATTCCACCTACAATTATAGAAGAAGACGTTAGCTGTCTCATATGTGACGGCTTAAAGATAAGAAAATATACAAAGGTAAAGAGGGTACAGAAAAAATGTTCTGTCCCTTCCACTATATTTTTATTGTTTTGTTGAGTAATAATAACAAAACCATACTAAAAGAAAAATATGATGTTTTACTGGGTGGGTTATTACTCAATAAAACAATAAAAATATAGTGGAAGGGGCAGAACATTTTTTCTGCACCCTCTTTACCTTTGTATATTGCTGCCATCTTAAAGCAAGAAATGATGCAGGATTCCTATCCAGTATCCTATGAGATCCTACAAGAGGAACTTATAAGATCGTATAAGATCCTATATAATCTTACTGTAGGATTTGATAGGATTTTACATGATCAGCTAGGATATAATATGGTTATCCTACTAAGTTTATTATTTTTATTTTATTAAAAAAGTTTTATATGGGAGGGCCTGTTAACAAGCCTGCCATTCAATTCCAGCATGCAAAATACTCACGAGCAGACCTGTGCAGCACAGTGGGCATCTAGGCGGACATTAGGCGAAAAATCGAAGTTAATCGTTTTTCCAATAGAGATAGTCAAAAATATAGCCCATCAAAAGGGCTATCGAATGGTGTATAAATGTCTATTTTAACATAGACTCCTTCGATCAGAAACAAGAGTACAAAAAAGCCTTAACGGATAGGGCAAAACTCAACACATATATATAGAAACGCGATTCTTTGCTCACTCAGCTATGTGAAACGATTTGAAAACACATATTCGAAATCTGCATGAGCTCAGCTATCTTCTGGAAGCAAAATGTTTCTACTTCGAAGCGAAATTCAATCACTAATAGCTCCTGTATTCTTCATAGCATTAGTCCGACATGAGACTACCTCAGTATAGTCGAGTCGCCCTCGTTAGCCCCCCGCGAAATTAACATCCAAATATACTAAAATGTTCTTTAGACCATGCTGCATCACTGGGATTTCCACTTTTTTCCCCCTTCGCTTCTAAGTAGAGTTATGGATTTTCCAAAACCCCTAGGGTTTTTCGAGTATTTTGAAGTTTTCTCCATCGTAAACGCACTTCTCTTTAAAAAGAACGTCATATTCGGAATCAGCGTGAAAAGCTGCATCGAATGGTGTATAACTCATCTAGTTTCGGTCGCTCGATTTTGAATTCTAGAAATTTCTTAGTTTTTGAGATTCACACAAACAATTTCGTGCTGAAAATTTGAATTTCAAAAGATAAAGTAACCTGAACGACTCGAAACATGTTTCTTATAGTTTTTCGACAATGCTCTTTCCAGTGGCATCGTTTTTAAATATTGAGAAAGTTTTCTGAAGGGTTTTCCAGAGACCGGATCTCTGGAAAACTCCTTAGGAAACTTTTTCAAAACCCAACTCTGATGCCATTAGAAAGAGGATCATGAAAAACCTATAAAAAAATGGTTCATGAAATTTTAGTTCACTCATAAAGCTAAAGTCCGCCTGCTCTAGCAAAAAAATGCTCACTGTGTGCAGGTCTGTAGGAAACACCATAACAGACACTGTCACATACATCTGCAGGGAATGCAGTAGTGGTATGTGCGTCTGCCGCA
>CAJNOQ010006495.1:0-13553 GCA_905250885.1 Didymodactylos carnosus
ATATCTCTCTTATTTCTTGAGCTGTCACCCTCATTTTTGCACCATAAGAACAGTTTCAAATGCTCTTTAAAATGGCTATTTACTTGTTAAAAATACTTGAGTGAATACTTGAGCAGAGATGTATCGATTACAAAAGTTCTGTGAAAATTTTTTCCATACCTTATATATAATTAGTAATGTATAATTATGACAGCTGACTGATATCTGAATCATTATTATATCATTTGGAAATAATATAAAAATCAGTACCAACACATGATAAACAAAGGCAAACAAAATCTCAAAATTGAATAACTATCATTAACATATATGTTCAAGAAAAATATCTGGTAGATTCAAATAGATAATGTTCTACAGATTAGTGGCATGGAGATAAATAGTAACCAAATCGAACAGTTATGAAATGTCTAACAAAAAATCATTGTTATGATGAAAACTCTTCAAAGAAACATTCTTCTACATTTACTATGCGATTTGATCGTACTCATATCAGATATGAACCACTAGATATTTTTCTCGTTCGAACAAAGTTTTCATCATATTCTACCATAGACTTGCTTTGTGTGAGTTTGAGTAGTAAACTGCACTATAAACCTAACATAGTTCGAAACGTTCAATTAAACGACAATGAAGGTATATCATTTCTACAATAACATCATTTAGTCAGGAATCTTAGAGTTTTATTTTATAAAAAGCTGCAAAGATTGCTGTCAAGTGGTACTACTTATCAAGCACTAACTACGCTACTAAAATCAACACTAATGAACAGCGAACGTGAAATATTGTTTTAAATCAATGTTAATAATTATTAGTTATTCGATCACACATAATGATGCGCATATCAATGATAAAAGAAAAATCATTTCTAACCGTATTAACAAATATTCAATATGGTTGTAAAATTTTAAGAGAAATTGTAAGACATATAATTAAAAAATTCAGTGGTAATTGTTGCTACCGTACAACGATAGGTATAGATAAATATATAAAGTTGAACGACAGAAATCGAGATATAATAATATTATATGATGTTTAACTATATTCTATTTTGGTAAAACACAACTAAATCTTAAACTTACATATTCGTCCTCTTTTCTCAACTGTGGTAACACATCAAAGGATTTGTTCAGCATCGGATTTCTTAACGAGAAAACAAAAAATCGTTAACAGCCAACTACGTGATGGTTATTAACCTCTCAATTTTCTTAATTCATCCCAGTGAAAATCTCTATATTTGATTTTAGTAATCAATCGCAATAAATACAGCCAATTTCTTCTGTTTTCCATGTGAACTCTCTCTTTTATCACTCTCGATACTCGCTGCCTCGGTAAAACTTTTTCATCCAACGCCTAATAAACAAACGGTATTGACAAGCGGCTCTTACTAATCAGAAGAATTTTACCCTTCATGATAGACATCATCCATCGTCGTTCGACTATCATCAGCATCACCATTAATACCATTTTCGATTATATTACTATCATTTCTACTTCTATCAGCAATACCATTTTTTGTGTCATTCATGACATTACTTAATACTGGATTATCGCTGCTATTCACACTTTGTGGTGTTATAATAATGTCTTTTTTATGTATTGGTTCAATCGGTGTTAATCGTTCATTTTGTGATAATAATAATGTTTCTGAATTAGCTAATGCATCTGTTGTACTTGTATTACTACTATTGTGTAACGTTACATCATTACTATCATGTAATCTCGTTGAGGAAAAAACATCGTTATCCATTTCGTACAACAAATAATTATTAAATATCTAAAAATATTATCAAAGATCTTACAAAAAACAAAAGTAACTAAACTTCAGATTGGGAAAATCTTCGGTTACTGAAGATTTTTCCAATATAAAATTGTTGCGTCACTCTCACTTGGAAATATTGACAGTGTTGAATATTCTTTTCAGCAGTGAAACTTATTAAAAAATGAATTAGCAATCTAAATGAACGCTCAGTGCTATCCTCGAACGGCATCCTTGCTAATAATTAGCTGTATCCTTTTTAATGTTGACAAAAATATCGGGTCTCAAAATCGAAAAGTTCTTATCAAACATTTTTCGTTGCTTCTTTTTAGCTACAAATAATGCTCATAGTAAAAAAATGCTCTGAAAGAAGTTATATGCGAATAATAGCTGCCAAAACGTTGTATAAGAAGTTACCTGCCAATAGTACCTGCCAAAAATGGCCGCTGTCGATAAAATTTTTTCTTTTCTTTCTCACTGTTCATTGACTAGGCTTTCATGCAATGTCTTTACAGCTCGGTAGATGTCGCATGATTCTGCACATGGTCTTCGAGCGCAGATTATGTATACATATAATATTATTATACATAGTAAAAAGCATTTTCTTAATTTATATTTTATGTAATATCTTCGTATGAAGGGAAGACTTCAGATTAGATGTTAGATGATTCATTGTATCTTATCAATAACGCGCATCTGATCGCATGAAACCTTGAGCATGAAATACGTTTTTACTCTAGTCATTGTGAATTTTTTCCCCATACCGTTTAATGTTTAAATAGTATCGTTCAATTACTGGTTCTCAGACCGTGAAACAAGATTAAAAAAGATGAAGAACTCAGGATAATAAATATCAGGATGCGGTCAGACACTTTTAAAAGCTAAAGGTGTTTGAAAAAATGTATCTGTGGATCCAGTGGCGTTCATCCTTTAGTGTGCTTGAGGCAAACTGCCTCAAATAAAAACTTTTTGGGAGGTATGAACTCTGAATGAAAGGAAGAAAGAGAACTAAACTTATCGATCTAAGATTTTAAGCATTGTGAATTATTGTAGCGGTGAGTTTTACTTCAATAGTCGGTTAATAATTGTTAAAAATTTCAGAAGTGGGACGCGATTTTAATGGAGCCAGGGATTGCAAAACGTTAAGTGGCTAATTGTCTGAAACTTTGACGGACGGATGAACGCCACTGTGCCGATCATTATAATAAGATTTATAATGATACACATTATGAAAGAATTATTTTACAGTTATGATACAATTATTAATTGAAAATTAATTAAAAATACATGGAGTGTTCATAACATCATTTATATATTTAGAATTTTTCACAAAACTGAAATAAAGCAGACTCCTGAAATAAGTTCTTGTATCGATCGCGTATAATTTTCGAGTTGTTTTGCACAGTTCGCTATACTGAATAATGTTTAGGTAACTGTGCCCTATCGCTTTTGTAATGTTTATGCTCGTATCCAAAACATAAAGCTAAAACGAGTTTAGACAGAAAACTGCGCATTTTTCAACATTATTTAACTTTTTCGAGTTTGATGATCGTGTCTAATCAGCTTTCGCTGACAATACATGGTCAATTTACGAAACTTGTACTAATTGACTTTGCAAGATCAAACAACATCAAGGGGGGACATACAAAACTGAGTGTGAGTTTGCAAAAAAAAGTATCTCTTTTGAGACGAACACTGTAATCTTGAATTAATTTCCAGTTTATAGAAAATCGCCCGAAAAATCGCCGGGGATTTTCTAGTTTATAGAAATTCCTCGACGAATTTCCAGCTTTCGAGGAAATGTAGATTTTCTAGTTTATAGAAAATCGACTTGAATTTCCATAAATTCGATTTTCTATAAAGGTAGAGAATCGCTGAGGATTTTCTATAAATAATTTCCAAGAATCTGGAAATTCGACTTTGACTTTCTATAAACTAGAAAATCCTCGACGATTTTCTATAAAGTGGAAATTCGCCCAGGAATTTCTAGAATAAATACTTATTCATCTTTTTCTTTTGCAATCAGTGCAGGTATAAGAGCGTCACATAAAGACACTTATATTACACTTAAATCAACTTTGACAGTTTCTACTTTAGATCACAATTCTGCTTATGAATTGAGGAATTTCCAGTTTATCGAAAATCAAAAAGGAATTTCTACGTTCTTGAAAATTATTTATGGAAAATCAAGGATGATTTTTTAGATTGAAAGTTCGATTTTCTGTAAACTGGAAAATCCTCGGGGAATTCCCATATGTACTCTTTGAAGATCGTCGAACATTTTCCATAAATAATTTCCAACCTTACAGTGTAGCCTCAATTTAACTTTTGACTATGGCGTCATTATATTCAATTTGTTATTATGTGCAGCGCACAATAAAATTTTACGAAAAATTACCTAAACATATTCGTGACGGTTATTTTTACATATCACAAAGGTTGAAAACGAACGAAGTTACATTAATCGATAATGAATTCGTAGACTGAAATTAAGGCGCCGCTAATTCACAGTTTCCATAAGATATTATTTTTGCCTTAAACACACATATTCTGATAGATCTTATCGAACTGATTCCGAATATCACCTTTTCACCTCGATTAGAGCGCGTTTTTGCGGAGAAAAATCGAAAATACTCAGAGGTTCTAAAATAGCGAAAAATCGTTCAGTTTCAGAAAATCTGAGATCCTCACCTGGCAAACCTATCTATAGATAGGTTTGGCTACTGCTCTCATTTATACGCCAAAAGAATCGCCTTGAAACGAAGATAAAAAGTATAGCTCGCTTTTTTGAAATTCCTTTTTGTTGCTAAACTGTTGTGCACTTTAAAGTTATCATTTAACTTGTTCAATTTTTCGTATCACTTTTATATATACGAGTGTCTTCACTGACTTTCCGATTTTTTTCGATTTCTAGAGCTTTTTGCTTTTTTCTCAAAAGCACATATTCTTAAAAGAATTCGCATACACATAAAAAACCATAAAACGTCACTAGAAAACGTAATGAAAACGTAAAATGCGGAATAAAGATTCCAAAATGCCGAAAATCCCTGTCCGAATGCGGAAAAAAAACGGAAGGAATTTTTATGGCCTAGTTTCAACCGTTTTCACGCACGAGAAATCAAAAAAATGTTTTCTCTAACACTTTGTAGTTTTACTTATTTTACTTACGAAATCGAATTAAAAATCGAAAAAAATCGGAAAGTCAAAATTCATTCCGAAAAGACGACTTAGCAATCCTGATCTCAATTTTGTATTTGGGGTAGCGAACGCATCTTTCTTTGTAAAAGCCTCTCAAAACGCCTTCTTGGAAACTATTTATAGAAAATCCTCAGCGATTCTCTACCTTTATAGAAAATCGAATTTATGGAAATTCAAGTCGATTTTCTATAAACTAGAAAATCAACATTTCCTAGAAAGCTGGAAATTCGTCGAGGAATTTCTATAAACTAGAAAATCCTCGGCGATTTTCTATAAACTTCAAAGAGTACATATGGGAATTCCCCGGATTAAATTACTATTGGAGTTTGAAGTGTTCAAGAAACGTATTTGATAATACCTTGAACATTCTAATTATTTCTTGCGCTAGAAAAAAGGCTCTTAAATGCTTCTCCTTTTAAGTACGCCGATATAGATTACTTTTGTTTTATTTCCGTTCAACAGCGAAAAAGCTTTGGAGAGGACTGAGCGAAAAGTCCAAAAGTATTTGTGCATACGTAGTTTTATGTGCTCTACCTAATGATGCTAAAATTGGGGCTTCGAAGTTGTAGTTGAGTCGAAAAACGAGTTTTTGTCTTAATTAAATTTTTCGAAAGTCTAGTATATCTCCGATTGTGCGTGTTTCCGAAATGTAAAACATTCAAATTCGGAGAGAGCTTAAAATTTTGTATATACTAAGAGATTAACACTACGGTTACACTACGCAAATAATCACGATTATCTATAATCATGATTAAGCATTTTCTAGTGTAACCGCAATTTTTAAATAATCGTGATTAAAGTATCGGTTACACTACTAGTTTAATCATGATTAACAATCACGCAGAGATGGTCGATTCACCACTTTTTCGAGTCTGAGTCGAGTCCGAGTCAGTAGTCTTCGAGTCGAGGTCCGAGTCGCATCAAAAATTGACTCGAGTCATCTTGAGTCACTTCGAGTCATTTTCTAGAGGAAAACTTACTCCTCATTCATTTTTCCAAGAACAGACCTTCAATCCTCTCATGTGACGCAATGTTCTACTTAGAATATTCCCAAATCTCTCTCTCTTCTGGTATACAATAAATATAATAAACACCGTGATAACAACTCCAAGTTGCACGTGACTAACTCGAAAGTGACTCGAGTCAGTTTATCAAGTTTATCGAGTCTTTCTCCTAAAGTCCGACTTCGAGTCTGAGTCATAGAAAAATGCGCATTTGCCCATCTCTGCAATCACGATTAAAGATAATCGTGATTATTTGCGTAGTGTAACCGTAGTGGTAGTGTTTGTGCTTGTAGACATCTCTTCTTACAGAAGTCACAAAATAAGAAGATCGACTAAATGTTCTTATATTGATGACATGTTCAGACTTCCCAGATGGTCCGCATTTTGGAGTTTTTTCCGCAATTTGTCCGCTGTCCGTTATTTGTCCGCATTTTGAGAATTGTCTGCTTTTGCTGTTTTTCCCCTGTTTACATATAACATTTAAAAAAAGAATGTCTTTCTATTGAGGATTCTCTGCCCTCACAGGGCTTTTCTTGTAAATTCTATAACTTTGAAAAGGAAGGTCATGTAGAGGTGAGAGAGGTCTCCTTTTAATCAGAATTTCGCGAACTACAAGCGTGGGATATTAAGAGAAAGTTTTAGGGACTTTTCGAAGTTTCTGGAAAACTGGTTCCCCAGAAAACCGGGTCTTTGAGAGCCATCGGGAAAATCAGAAACCCCCTCAGAGCCCCTGTTCAGAAACATTCTTCCTATACCAAGATATAAACATCACAAATTTGACTTTTATTCAAGTGTCGTTTCAGGCTCTTTTTAGGCCTTTTACGAAAAGCTCTATAACTTTTTAACGAAGTAAGTCCGAACGAAAAAATTTGGGAATCTTCCTATATATGTTGCCTCTACCTATGGTAAAATCCTGAGCCCAAAACTCAAACATCGATTGAGCAAGTAGTAGGTAAAAAAGCTGTCCCATTCGTGCAATGACTCTTATATATCTGTGATTGTCTCGGCGCGACTTGCGATTTTTATCGCTGAGTTGCGGTCTAAGTAGAGGAGTTTTAAAACGTCAGAGCGCAAGCCTTGTTTGTTCTGTGTTATACCTTATATTATCTTTCTGAACTTATATAACACACACATAGTGAGACATACTGCTTTTTTAAATTTTTTGTTTTAATATATAAGTTTGCAATATTAAATAATATATAACTAAAATTGTGGTAAGTACACAGCAATTTCAGTGTGTGGAAGCAGACAAAAATAAGCCCTTTCGTTTTTGCTACATTTGTTACAAAGTTGAGCCGTTTTTCTCCTAACGGTTTTGAAAGTTTGAACCCCCAAAACTGGGTTATCTTTGTCAGAAAATGCACAAAATCTAAGAAATTGGCCTATGTAGGTTCAATTAGCATGTGGACCGTGTTACAAGATCTCAAAATAAATCCACTAAAGTGAGAAATGCACCAAATGGTTGATTATCGTCTCTATGAGTTTCCTCGATGTAATATGGCTCTGCTGTTGGTGACTTACAGGATGTAGTGAAGATCAGTTCGGTCCTGTTTGACGCACAGAGAATGGCGGCATAGTTCCAGAGCATCTCATTCACAGGATGCTAGATTAGCTCTCGGCTTTAGTAACGAACTGTTCATAGCGTTAGTATTTCTCGGATACACATTCTCTGTAAGTACAAGCGTGATGTTTCTTCACATACAGCAAATGTTTCCTTACGGTAAAATCCATAGACGAGCAATAGGATATCAATCTATCTCACGTATATTTCAGATCTAATTCCAGTCTCATGGCGAACTAGAATTGAAAAATATAGGTGAATACCGTTAGATCAACCGTCACAATCTTGAAGCGTTCACTTTCGAATTTGATTTTTCAAAATACCTTCTGACTTAGCCATACTTCAAAAATCCATTTAGTTCAACTTTGTAACAATAGAAAAGGCGAAAAAGACTTCTTCACTTTCCACCCGATATGCTGTTCTGAAATAACTGTGTACTTGTTACGTGCATCATTCCGAAGGGTAAGCCGGTAAAACATGGTGCACTTAAGTGCCAAACTGGACCCTGACAAAGTATCTTTCCTTCCTGAAATGCAAACCTCTGATATTACTCTTTTTCTGATCCTTATCTTTCTGTTTTGTTATTTTACTGTGATTTATCGTAAATAATGTTGAATGAACATGTAGCAAAGAAGAAAAACTGGTATACTCGAGGCAGCTTTATCACAAGGCTTGATGATACTCCAGGCAAGAAAACAACACTGTAAAATGACGAGAATGAAAAAATTCGCTTCGCGAAAGTAGGACTCATGTAGCGATTATAGAAGTCACGTAACGATTATAGAGTCATGTAGCAAGAACAGTCTGTCGCGCTGATTTTTTTTCATAAAATGTAGGACTCAAGTCACGACATAGGGATTCCTATAACGAGAATGAAGATTCGCTCTAGTTTAATGGATAGAAAGGGGGACTCATATAGCGACTTAGGGAGTCACGCCGCGAGTCTATCGAAAGTATAGCAGAAATTCCACTTCATCGCGGTAAGAGCATCACATTTGGCGACTAGACTGCTATTCGCGCGACGCGCTCACGCTTTCACTTTTCATCGCGAGTCATGTCGCGATTTTTGCAAGATAGTTGACCTGGAAAACAGACAGATAGAGCGCGACGTCAACGTTTTTAGCGGTGTAGCAACCATTTTATTTTAACGTTGTTTGGAAAGGTGGAATATTTATTTAAAACAACCAACGAGAATCGAACAGAAAGAAATGCATGGTGAGGATGCCAAATGTAAGATCAGTAAAGTTGACAACGAACAGCACACCGACATGAAGAGCGAGAAATGCAAACCAGTATATTTTGCGGGTGTGATAAAAGAGGCCCAGAGGAAAAAACGATATTTCTGCTATTAGTGACGCCCAGGTGGATACTTTGAGAACAAGTGGATTCGTGTTGAGTAAATAGTGGCACAAGGCGTTGTCGCGCGACAAGGGCGACTGTAAGACGTGATGCAACGCACTGCCGTCGATCCAGCTAGGCGACTGTAATTTGTGTAAACCACTCAGTGTGTAGCCCAAAGCATACAAGGTCCAACCGCCCCAGTAGAGCCACGGAAAGACTTGCACGCAAAGTTCAAGTGTTTTATTGTCATCATCACCCATTTGTTGTTTTGTAAATGTGATGAGGCTGAATGCCAAGAGCAGCAGGCCGACATAGGGAATGCCGGGATTCGAAATGAGCACATTGCGATTGAAGAGGCACGCCCATCCATACCACAGCAAAAGAGCGACGAAACGCGGTGCAAAGCAGCGTAAGGCAAACACGACTGATAAGCATGTTAAGAAAATAAGAAAAACAGTCAAAAGCGCTGGAGAATGATCGATCAAGGGAAGAATGTTTGGAAAATAGCCATACGTTGGATTCCATTGTGCATCGGCCACCATGCCATCCCGGCCAAATACCTCCGTTGCATGAGGAACTAACTGTGCAAAATGGATCGTCAGATACGAGCCGAAGAAGAACTGAAAGACCTTGAATTGACGCACGGTGTACCACTTTGTACAGGTTGTCGATAATGATAATGTCATGTTTAAGATGAATCAAATGAAAAGCACAATTGCCATGTGTACTGTGCGCAGAAAGAGAAATGTTAATGGCATGGAAACAAATTTGTTTCTGTCAAAACGATTACCATCGTTCAACGTGGCATATTTCTTTTCCCTTCTCTCATATAAATTATTTTGTTCTGCTTGTTTTCGCCACTCCTAGCGATATATGTGTCATATTTGAATGAATAATCGGCCAAGGAACGCAAAAGAGAAACGGAGTGTGCTGTCACACCTATACATGACTGCTTATTTTTCTGTGTGATTCAAACGGTGAAAAGAAAATGTTGCTTGGCTTGTCGATCATAGTGAGTGGGTTAGGATGTTTGATGGTCCTGGAGCGCCTTTTTCCGGATCAGCCGTTGGTGTATGTACCGGGCTGGTGGAAGCGCGTCCTGCTGATCAATGTATACCAATTATTGGTGGTTGTTCTTGGCACGTATACGTGGGAGACGTGGCTGTCCGATGCACACCTGTTTCATTTACGCAACTTCGTGTCGCCCATGGTGGGTGGTATAATTGCCTACCTCATTCATACGTGGGTCTTCTACTGGTTCCATCGAGCACGACACAATGTTTATTTCCTGTGGCTCTGGTTTCACCAGTTGCATCACAGTGCACAGCGAATCGAAGCGATTACCTCGTTTTACAAGGCACCCCAAGAGATTCTCGTCGATTCGATCATCATGACAATATTGCTCTATCCTTTGCTCGGTCTCAGCAGGGAATCAAGCGTTTGGCTGTCGGCCTTTGCTGCCTTTGGCGAATATGTCTATCACATGAACATAAAAACACCGCGCTGGGTGGGCTACTTCTTTCAACGTCCAGAAGCGCATAGAATACACCATCTACGCAACAAACGCGATCATAGCAAAAACTATGGCGATCTGCCATTGTGGGACATTCTAGGCGGTACTTTTGAAAATCCAGAAGAAATGGACAGACCGACGGGCTTTCAACCAGAAGTCGAGAGCAGGGTGTTGGAAATGATTTGCGGTAAAGACGTGCTCTTGTCTGCCAGCCACAAAACGAGACACGCATACAAACAACGTTACAAACTCGCAAGTATCGGAGCCATTTGTTGGATCATCCTTGGCCTGGGTCAATCGATCGGTTATGTGTTCAACCTGCCGCAGCTACGGGGCTTGAGTTTCGCCACCGTGGCATCCCCTCTGCCGCTTGTGTTTTCAGTAGCACCGAATGGGGTTGAAACGTTTTCCACGAGCTTTCGCTTGCAAGTGTTTGAACGGTTACACGTCGCTTGTGACAATGACGGCGAGTGCATGTCCGATCACCTGACACTTGACACCATCTTGACGCCCCAACTTTACGCCACGCTCAACGATAAACCTTATAATTTGCGAAACGCGTATGGTGTACTTTTCTCGCACGGACCCTTCTTTCAAGAGGAAAAGATTCTTGCTTTGCGCGATCGTGTTTTGAAGTACAGTTTATGTGGCAATGGCCCATTGGCACGTGCCTTCCATTTGTCGAACATGACGAGTCGCGTTATTGTGCATATTCATTCGAACACCAAGATGAATAGACCACAGCAAACCGATTGGCAGATGCAAGTTGTGTGTGGATGAAAAACATTGTGTCAGTAAAATTTTCTCTTCTGAGAACTTTCGCGCTGTTTTTATCTTCTTTTTTGTTTTTCCCGATCAAGCGTTCCTACGGCGGCGAAAAAATCCGATCGTTTACGACTATTGACGATCATTAACAGTCGTAAATGACTGAATTTTTGCTCCATCGTAGGAACGCTTGATCGGCGAGGTCGAGATTCGAAGGCTATGGGGCGAGAGAAATTTAAAGGACAGGAGCGGATAAGAAGTCTTTTGGGCTTATCCAATTGAATTATACATGACTGGAAAGAGCTCACGATTCTAAATATTCCAGTGGAAGATTTAGTGATTTTGAGGCTCATGGCAAAAAAATAGGGGTCTCACAAGTGAGCTAAATCGTCGAACTAAAGTTAGCCTACCTTCGAGCTCAGAAGGTACTGACTTTTACCTAGAATTTCTCTTTATACGTTCAAGAGCTCTTTTTTTTCTTATCGCCAAAAGTGGCCGCTCAAATCTCCCTAAAGAGGTGTTGTTTTGCTTTGATTATGGTATTATGATTCGCTGGATACATTGACTCTGTAACCGCGAATAACATGGTTTGTTTGAAATATCAAAAATACAGTGAACAGAGTTCTTTTTGCAATAAATTGAATAAAATGGACATGATGATCTGGTTCATATATTGTGTAACTCATCCTGAATAGTTTGTTTCTGATCTTTGTTTTTGACAAGAGTTATTTTCAGAATCTTTAATCAGACTTTTTGAACAAAAGTGATTGAAAACAGATTTTTTGGATTTGTTTTAAAATTGGTTTGGATGATTCCCTTTTCATATAAAAACATTTATTAATTTCTACAGCACCGCCTGACTGGAATGAGTGCCAGTGGTTTGACTAACAAAGCAGAAAGATTAAAAAGCAGTTCAGTGTCTGTCGACAATAGCTTATAGCGGGCTTTTATTCGACTGGAAACGATTTTATTCATGAGGTAAAGTATTTAATATGTGGATTTAAGTTCCACTTTGCTCAACGAATGACGACGCCAGTCCACATCGTCATAATATTTGATTCACGGTGGATGTGCCAGCGTTAGCAATGTACTGACGTGAATGATTGATATCACTGATCCCGTATCTACCATGGCTTGTATTACTTTTCCCGTCACTGTAGTTCGAATCATAAGTGGTAGTGATGGTGTTGGAACACTCAAAGTCCGCACTACCACTTATGATTCGAACTACAGTGACGGGAAAAGTAATACAAGCTATGGTAGATACAGGATCAGTGATATCAATCATTCACGTCAGTACATTGCTAACGCTGGCACATCCACCGCGAATCAAATATTATGAGAAGGTGGATTCTGCTGCGAACAACGGCGAATTGAAAATAAACATCGGACGGGTGCCAACATTCCTGACGGCAAAAGTAGCGAAGATTTTGTGACCAAGTGTTTGGCTAGGAAACTACTGGATATAGTGTAACAATATTAACATTTTGGGAGGAACAGTTGTGGAAGCAGCGAACAAGTATTATCACGAGTTGGTTACTACTTGGACCAAGAGTAAGAGCTTTCCACCTAATCCTCACAGAGATATACGAAAGTCCCTACGGTGAAAAGCCAGTATATTGAGGTTTTCTCGAAATCCTTAAGAGCTTTCAGAAACCCGAGAAAGCCATCAGATAGAGCGTGCTGAGATCTACGTGGAACAGGAGTATGAGCTATGGGAAAACTCTTCAGGTCAATCCAGCAGAGATATACGAAAGTTCCTATAGAAAAAAACATTATATTGAGGTTTTCTGGGAAATCCTTTGAGATATTAGAAAACCGACAACGCCATCGGATAGAGCATGTCGAAATCTACTTGGACCAAGTGTTTGAGCTTTGCACCGAGTCCTCAGACGAAACCAGCAGGGAATTACTCGAATCTTGACCTAACTTCACCTACGTGCAATTTCGATGAAAAATATTTTTCGCTAAAACATTTGTCATTCGACTCAGCGTTTTCTGCTAATTCCAAATATCACACGTATTTTGCTCGTGAATAAAAGTACGATGATCAAAATTGCTAAATATGAGCACATTTTTCTACAATCTTGCCCCTGAAATAGAAAAATTGGATTTTCTCGACAATGAAGCAGTATTTTCCAAAAAACGCTCCATTACTTTTTCCCCATATGTATGTTGATATAATTCACTAGAAATAATATTTTTATCTCTCAAGTAAAATAACTAGATAGGTTTGCAAGATCCACACGATAAAATTATCACGACTGAGCTTCTAGTTATAGTATTATGTGGTTTTTTCAAGGGTCATGGGTATATTGTGTTTCGGTATGTTTCCTCTTTGCCAGAGATTCTCTTTCCCTCTTTTTGAACAAGAAAATTTCTGCTGCAGTTTGAATTGGTAGTATACTCCATTTC
>CAJNOQ010006496.1:0-13551 GCA_905250885.1 Didymodactylos carnosus
AGTTTTTGCGTAGCTCTCCACATGAAAAGCAAATTTTAGAAAAAACAGGGTTTTGTGCTTGAAAGTTGAAGATTTTCGGACCTCTTTTCTTCGTTTTAGAACTTAGCCATTTTGTAGTTTACAAAAATCTTTTACACTGTGGAGAATTGAATGACGATTCTGATGGGAAAAAATTGGCTCGATCAGATTTAAACTGACGAAGTTATAGGGGAAACAAAATAGTCCGTTTTATTCTGCGCCACTCGTTAGTTTTATGAAACAGAATTTTTGTTATGTTTTATTGATTGTCTATATTTCATCCGTTTCTAAAGTAGTGAAACGCCAAAGTAACGGATGATCGAAAAAGAATTATGACGTTAGTATTTTCAGGTTTTCTCCTCTTCTTTATAATTAATCGAGCAAATGTTTTCACCAAAATATAGTGCGTTCAAGTCTCTACGAAATATGTCTTGACTGCTTTATTGCAAAATCCAAAGGTGGAAAATGAGATACGAAATCTTATGAAGTACGAAAATTCAGAAAAAATAAGTTAAACAACCGCCTTTTACGTTTTATTCGCTAAACGTTTGTGGGAGAAAGAAATCTGGCGTAGCTATCGTGTAGGGTTGGAAAGCTCTATTTTCCACCTCTAATTAAACATCTTTTACAATTAGAACTGGGGACGTAAGCGTAACGATTTTTTCTTGAAAATTTTCTAAAAATGATAATTTTTGAACAGAAATTTACATCATTCGATAAAACAGGTATAGTCTAGTCAAACTTGATGCTTTCAGATTGAACTATTTCACTGAAGTACTTTAAATGTTGAAATGAAAAGCAAAATTGTACCGGGTACATTCATTTCTCGTTCATTACTTTTCATCTTATTTCGGTTGAAAAGTGATTGAGTTAGCAGTAGAAAAATTCTGGAAGAGTATTGAATTATTTTCTGATTTTATTACGATTTCTAATAGTAGATAAAAAGCTTTCAGCGTTTTCGATATAACTTTGGCAAGGAGGGAAAGTTTTATTAAGCAACTCCAAAAAGTTTTCTGAGTACGTTTCTCTCATTTTTCATCTTTTTAAGTCATAAAAATTTAGTTGATAACCCAAAAAATAGCCTTCAACTTTTCTGAGTGAGCAAATTTTTTTATGAACGGAATAATTTTCTTTCTCAAGTAAGTAATTCATTTCAAACAAGGAGGGAACTTTCCCTCTCCTTTCAATCCTCTAATCCAAATCATTGAAAGCTTCTATCCACGCTTTGTCTTCGCTCACAACTGTTGAATTTCTTTAATCGGCAGAATTGTATATCTTTTATCAAACCTCAAGATTCTTACATGTGGAATGAGTGATAAAAAACTCCATGATAAGCATGAATAAGATAAACAGAGCACTAAACAGTAAAAAACACATGCAATAACGATACGATACGATACGATGAACGTATCAGATCCAGGTATATTAAATATGTGCTCTATAGGGAGGGTATGCTGGTTTGCTCGTAAAAAACCCAAACGTCTGCACAAATATTCTTTTTAGCTATATAATATGTACCAACAAATCGCAGTAAGATAGTCAGAAGTAGATATTAGCACAGTGATATATCATCGTTGAACTACATATAGAAATAATAAAATTAGTTGTGAAAGGAAATAAAAGTATCTGAAATACTTTACATTTACTTAAAGTACACGTACAAACTAGTCTTTGAAAGTACAAATACTAATCTCAAGTACACACATTACTGCTTTGTACTTAAAAAGTACAAAAAGTATATGTATCCATGCTCCATTTCGAAATGGATGGCAATCCTCCTGCCGCATGATTCTGATTCGTATCTGTTTCTTCATGGATAAATCGTGTCTAATAAGAGATTATTTTTAAGTGTTTGAAATTGATGAGAAAGAACTTCTGTAGTCGAGATGAAATACTAGTGGCGAAAAACGCGACACAGTTTTAATTATTTTATAAATTAAATATAGATGATAAATATTAAACAAGTCTTATTAAACGTCGGTAATAATTATCTATTTTTTTAATGAAAGAAGAAGTTAAGCTGGACAAGAATTTAAGAAGCATTGAAAAGACAATGTTTTAATTTTTAAGAGACAGCTATCTCTTCAGACTGAATGAAGTTCTAAGTACGACGTCATGGCGATCCATCAACAAACACCAAAAGCGAATTCTGATTGTGTAATATAAGATCCATTGAAATTAGAAAGTTTCAATCAAAAAAAAAGACGTACTGTTTGGACTGTTGAAATATTTGTTATTCTGTAAAAAAAATTGAAAACGTTCTCTTTTCATTCTGGTTGTATTCTCTCTTAAAAATTCTTTCAATTTATCTAAATAGATATGTTTTCCAAATGAAGATTTCCTCATAGCATCTGAATCTGCACAACTCTTCTATGATATTGCCGCATTTATACGTTTTTAATTTTTGGATGTTATACCGGAACGAATAGCACTAAAGTTAATATATTTTACTCCAAGCAGCGTATTATATGCTAACTTGAGGACTTGACAAGACAAGGACTTTTATTCATCGATAATAGTGCAATATTAATAAATGAGGACCGAGAAGATTAAATTTTCACACATTTTTTTAAGGAAAACTCCCGATCTATTGATTATTGATTAACTTCTTCAAAATCTGCGCTGATGGTGTTATTATTGATCAACACCGTTGAAGTGACGTAACACTTAAAGATTGAATAATCATCGAATGTGTCAATGGTCAAAGACTGAGTGGAATAGTACAGTGGCAAACTGCTCTTGTATCACTGCCTACATCCCTATGACGATGATATTTCGTCAAAGTCGATCAGCTACCATGGAGTCTTCATTTAATAAAGTAATATCCGATAAGCTACCGATAGTACGAGACTTACTTCACATGATCATAAACATGACCTTACTAGGATTGCTCCTGAGGCTTTTATGATTCTGATAAAATCCTATAGAATTCGAGTACTGGAGAGTTGTAGGATTTGCGAGGATTCTGTTAATTATAAATAAATCTGATCGAAATCTTAGTAGGATCCTAATATCTAAGATTATGCTAAAAAGTCTTTAATGTTAAAATTTCACAAAAGTAACAAAGATTGTGGTGTATCTGAAATGAAACTCTACACTTGATTTCTTCCTAATAACCTAACTGTAGATAAATTCTTCGATTACTTTCCTACGAAAAGAAAAGGATAGTAAGTGGGAAATTTCTCTTTATTACGTCGATATTTTATTTTGTAAATGCCTTCGTAATATATATCTAACCTATTTACATTTAACTTCTTCCTAATGATTAACAATAAATTTTATTTTTGTACGAAAGAAGAAAAAGTACCATTGTAAAATTGTCATCAATATGTTCATCTGAATAATATTGCGTCGTTGTGTTCAAAATGAATTGTCAATTGTGAAAATTTTGCTTTCAGGATATCTTTGTTACAAATTAAAACTTAATATTGTTATTGTCAAGTAGGTAATTGTCGTACTTAATTGACCATCTTCCTTTCGTTATTATTTTCTTTCTTTGTTGGTTTGTTTATCTATGCAAAATAAAACAAATTTTTCTGTATTGTTGAATGGCATCACCACTTTTCTTGTTGATTGTGTGTAAAATCTTATCATTTCGTTTTTCTATTCTCAGAAACATAGATAGAAGCCTTACACATATATCTAATATTAGATTAAGTTGATTGGAATGAAGAAGAGGAAGAACTCATAAAACTGTTTATTAGTATCGTTCGCTCTTTATCTAATAATAACTGAGAAACAAAGAAGTCAATTACGTGAGAACTCAAAAGACATTGAGTAAAAGTAATAATCTATCTTATATTTACATGATATATGTATATAAAACTTCTGAATGAAAACGGGATATGATGAACGTCACCTTACAGCGTGGTAGTTTCTATTACATAACTGTTATATGAGCTGAATGTAAATAAATATTATGTCAGACCAATGGCGTGGAAAGGATTCCAGTTGGTGACTTAGGTCTATTGAAAATTCTTAATTGGCAATATTGGCAATTAGTAATTGCCTACTTACTATACTAATGTGACAATTATGGCTGCCCACTCTAGTCAATGTACTGAATCGAAGATGCCTGAATACTGGATAAGCCTCTGCAGGATACTGATATTAGTAAAAATGCCGGCTAAGTATCTAAACAGACTGATAAGGTATCCAATCTCTGAAAGAGCTTCAATAAAGTACCCAAGCACGTTTGAATTACTTTCTTGTTTTGCGTGTGGACTGTATAAATACCATTTATTATTGGGAAATGATTAAGTTCTTTTCGCTAATATGCGGATGACTCTCTCGACATTCACAAGATTGAGCTATCGGCTACAGAAAAGTAAGTAAGTTGTCACTGGCAGATAGCCTGTTTAAAAATAATTAATTCAAAATTGTCTTGCTTATATGAAAATATGTCGCCAGAGTATCTTTTTAACTAGTCCAATACCGAAATATACATATACAGGTAGCAACGTATCTATTCGGATATCTTGCACTCAGTCCATTCGCTGGGATAGCTAAATAATTAAAACAGTATACGTTTGTTTTCAATCATTTACAGTCATAGAATTCATTCATTGTTACTCTATATTTTAATATCTCACTAGTCTTTATTGCTTTATGACAATTACGCATAAAAATGAAGTTCGGTTGTATTAACAGAGAGACCTTAGTTTCTTTTTTTTCATTCCGCTGATTAAATACATAATAGGTCTTAGACTAGTAAATCGTTGATTCAGTTATCTATGAATTTGTACGTTGTAATCTATTGATTTCTGCTGGGAGTGACAGGCAAGTAGCTTTAAACGAAACAGGTATGTTCCTCTCATTTGATTACTTATAAATACTTTTATTCTAATATAATCATAATTATATAGTACAAGGTTGATAAATCAAGTGAAAAGATCTAAATAAAAGTTAAAAAGCAAGAAAAATATTTACTGTGTCGACGCTTGTAATTAGATTAAACGTATCCCTAACTCTAAAAGGAAACTTGTTAAAATCTTCCTAAGATTTCTCATGCATTTGTCTATAGTCTTATTAAAAGGGTGAGATCCAAAAGTTTTAAGATTTTATAAGATTTATTGAGATACTATTATGGTATAGGTTACTCTGTGCAAGATTTATTGAGATCGGATCAGAATTTGTGAGGATTTTACTTAAAACCTATCACGCTTTTAAATAATATTCATTCAGGATTCAATAATAACTTTAGTTTATTCTTCTTTCTTCGCGAACAGAACTTTTTTCATTGGTCATTTCTGGATGTTAACGTATATCGTACACTTTCTAAACAACTACTGAACATCTTCGAAAAATGCAGTACGGACGTGGTCTGGAAGGAAAATGACAATCTAAACTTCAAATATGTTTTCGATGTTATCTATATAGTTGTATGAAAGCAAAATAAAAGAGTGAATGAAACGAGTAATCAAGTTTTATTCAGATCTTAGATTATCTTATCTAAATCAAACAGTAAGATGTTAGGATAATTTTAAGACGTGCCAACGATTTTCACTAGAGAACTCACTACAAGTGAGTTGAAAATGTGTCCTGAACTGTGAATTTATTGCACGATTATATCTGATGGTGTTCAACCGCCATAATGCATCACTACTGCACTGTCGTTCTTTGAGCAAACAGCTAGAAGCACTTCATTGTTAATTTAGTCAACATTAACCTTCTGCAACTCGGTTGAGCTAGATTACATTTAGCTGCAGCTGAACTCAATCTTGCCAAATGTATCTTTGAAACTGCTGCATACATTTGAGTTAGGATTTTTTTCGGATCTGATGAGAATGAGTAAATTCAATACAAGATGACACAAAATGAGAGTTAAGCATCAACAATAGTTTCCTAATTTATTTAATCGAAAATCTCTCTCTTTCTCTCTTTCTCTTTTTTCCTATCGTAATTACTAAATGCTAATTTGTTTACAGCGAAGAAAAAGAAGTCTATCAGCATGCACCAAAATCTAGAAAAATGCTAAACAAAAAAAAAGTCATTTTTCTTGTCTGTAGCTTATTTGTTCCTTCAACTGTCTTTTATTATTCACAGATGTTAATTTAACAAAATTCTATTAGTAGACACCGAAAGTTACTTAATTTTTTTGTTCTCATTTTTGTCAAAAATGATGACCACCCCCACACACTTTTGTTGTTTCACTCGAAGTTGTATGTCCATCTACTCTTCTAACTAACAAAGTATTAAAAAATGTGTCAAACTTGACGTTAAATGATAAATAATCCGATTCTGTTAGATGGTTTGAAATTTACTATAGATCTTTCTTCTCATATATAATTACATAAAAAAGAAATGTAAAAATCTCATCTAACAAATAAAGAAAGAACAAACGAGAACTGTGCTAATGCATGCAAAGTGTACGTATATTTGTTATCATTACGAGACAGAAATTGGGATTAATTACTAAAGAATGCACGATTCGATATTGTCCTATAGAAAATATAAATTTATCTCTATTCCATTATTTACAAAACTAGAAGAACTTTAGTAGTCTAATTATATTAAGTTTGATATTAATAGTTCATCCGTAATAACAATAATACATTTGCCTCAAGGCTTTTTTCAAATTGGTTTTTTCGGTGTGTACGCGGAAAGAGGAAGAAAATAGAGACCAATGGATGATTTTTGGTTAGTGCTGAAGAAAAGAACGGATTTAGTTATCCATGTGGTAGAAAAGCGTTTTCATGAGATTCTAAATAATTCGAAGTTCTTTAGATCCGATTGATTTCCTTATCCATAAGTCATTTATCATAGAGATCATATATGATAGATACTTTTCTGAAGTTTCTTATAAGTACCACTAACAAGATGCATAACTGAAGAGACTTGAAGCTGAGAATACTACCTTGTTTTCAAGACAGGTCTCGAAAGAATATTTATATATAAAACAATAATGCGACCCATATACTCCGATTCAATTATTTCGATAACAAAAACTTGTATATGTCTCTATCACACATATTTTTTTAGATTTTGTTTCAGGTCTTAACGTTATTTAATAATCATATTTCACCGAAATTTTATGTGATGTCTGTTATTGAATCTTGCTGTCTTGTTGAGGTATGAATACGTCACTAATCATGAATCTATTGGTTCTGACATGAATTTGATGTAATTCAATGTGTAAACTTCTAAAATCGAATTTACTTCCCGTAAATATAATCAATAAGATAATTGCTGACAAAAAGTCTAAGCCTGTCAAAAACCATTTATGAGTCAAACTGAAGTGAACAAATTCAACTATTTAAACTTTCGAGTATCTTAGTTTTTAGAGAATTGAACGAATTTTAAAAACATGTGTTGCAGAGACATATATTAATTTTTGTTATCGAAATAATTGAATCGGAGTATATGGGTCGCATTATTGTTTTATATATAAATATTCTTTCGAGAGCTCTCTTGCAAACAAGGTAGAATTCTCAGCTTCAAGTCTCTTCAGTTATTTGTCTTTTTAGTGGTGTACTTATAAGAAACTTCAGAAAAGTATCTATCATATATGATCTCTATGATAAATGAACTATTGATAAGGAAATCAATCGGATCTAAAGAACTTCGAATTATTTAGAATCTCATGAAAACGCTTTTCTGCTAGTTATAGATTTCTAAGAGTGAAAAAATACAAAATGGAGAACTGTACATGGATAACTAAATGGTGTCATCTCAGTTCGTCTCAAATTGTGTTCTTAATCCGTCCCACGAAACTTTTTTTGTCAGTTCGTCTCATATGTTTTTTTCTCAACTTGTCCCAGATATCTATACTTACACCTCAAAATAAATAAAGTGTTGTACCATCGAACAGTTTAGTCGACGGCGATGGTGTTCATGATACCATGTGCATATTGTTTGACTACACAAAAAAATTCCGTTGTCTACACGAAAATATTGAGACATTTAATCAAATATGGTAAAAATTTGAATATTGAAATGAATCCACAGCACCCGACCTGCGATTTCGAACAAGCCACAATAAATTCTTTTGTCGATATTTTTCCACATATCAAAATCAATGGCTGTTTCTTCTATTATTCTCAATCGTTGTGGAGAAAAATCCAAAAAGTTGGTATGATGCATCATTTTGAAAAAACAAATGACAATATAAATGTAATACCGGAGATGTAACTTAATCCGTTATTTAGTCGTACAATCCTCGAGAATCTAATACCTTGACAAGCATCTTTATATTCTTGTTTTCGCTTTTCAACTCTTGTTATTTGTCCAAGATAACTGTTTATACACCCACAACACTCATATATATCACTGTACGCAAGAGATACGGACAATTATATTAAAATTAATTAAGTGTAAACTAATATGGGACGAACTGAGAGAGGTGTTGATGGGACGAACTGAGAAAAAATTGTGGGACGAATTAGTTTGGACGAACTGAGAAAAAAGCTTCGTGGGACGAATTGAGAAGTCAATTTGGGACGAACTGAAAGTAACCCAATTAAATTCGTTCTTTTAATGTTGTCTATAGTTACCGGTTAAATAAACATTTTTTTTGAAACATTGAGCTAAGTATGGTGTATTAAATGCTAATTATCAGATCAGCTGATTTATTCAACATCTCTGCTATGAAACCAATTATCATTTAACCATGATAATATTTATGATAATTAATAGCTGAACATGATTATTCATTATTGGTGTTAGGTCGTGCCATCATCTGTAGTAGAGCACGAAAAGCTTTAGATTATTTTCTCTAAGTTTCCGTTCTTTTGTTGTGAACATAGGATTTTTCATCTACAATTCTTTAGGATAAATTTTTTATTTTTTATGACTGTCGAGAAAAGTTTTTAAGTAAATACTTACTAATTTTATATTACCTGCTATAACATTCAGAGAAAAAAAAGACTGAATATCACTATATTGAAAACAAACTTGGCTCTTTTTTGTCATTTTCTATTGTTGACGATTATTTGTGCCAAGAATGATATGTCATGATAATTATTTTTTGACAATAAGTAAAATGTATAATAACTATTTGACATATTTAACGATAACGGGTGCTTTCACCATATGCTTCATAATAATCATCATTAACAACATTCAAAAAAAATAATGATAATTTTGTTGGAGAGGAGAATATGGGGCATCAATTCATTCACACACAGTGGTATACAATCTAATGTACACAAGTTGTCAAGGAAAGAAAGAAATTCAATAGGAATAAATAGAAAAAATATAATCATTTATCATAAAGAACTATACTTTACAAACAAAATTTTTTTCTCCTCTTCTTGTTTTTGTTAGTTTATTCATAGCATTAAAGACCCATCGAAAGTAAACTACTCTCAACAGAAAAATGAATATATACTAATTATAACTCGCTAATAAGTAGTAAAAATATTCTTTTTTGCCTGATATTATAGACACTATTACAAATATTCTGTATTGTTATTATGATTGTGTAAAAATGGTGATGTAAAACAATCGATTATATTTTGACAGAAAACAACACACAATGGGTATCTATCTATTATCTTTATACAGAGATATTAAAAAAAAACTAATAAAATGGAAAAGAAACGAGAAAAGAGAAATGATCGTATAGTTTTATTTTAAACTTGAATACACCTACTTCTATCCTCATTAGTTTTCAGACAATAAACAAAAAGCATATCTATTTAGGTTAATTGGATTTTGACACCTCTTTAGACTCTTACCAGATATATGAATGGAATGATTTTACCTATACAAGCAAAGAGGTCAGGGGTAATTTTTATTTCTGTTTTTATGATTGCTAAACTTTTGCTTTAGAAATATTGTAATCAGTGAATGTGATCGGGTTTAACATTAATAAACATTGAAATGTACCATTCTAATCTGTATTGCTTGAATAAAATAGCGTAGACTGACAGTAACGACGGTACAGTCATTAATCTGGATACATTTCATAAACTATTGACTAATTTTCATGTTGCGTCGTTTTTTAGTACGAAAATTAATAAAAACAGTCTTTTTACATAATTTAAAGATGAGAATATCTAGTACATCATTAACTTTACGAAAATATCTAACACATACGTACTATTTAGAGTATCTATTTTATTATGTAGTATACGGCACGTAATTATAAGAATAAAATTTTATATTTGTTAAAAAAACTACGATATACTTCACAGTGATGCTCAGATGATGTGTAACTAATACTATACATTAGTGTACTTTTCCACTTGAACTTCCGATTGTGAACATAAGAAAAAAAATAAACTAATTAATGTTATTTTATGTATGATTTGTTGTCAAGAAAAGTGTAAGTGAAATTTGAGGTGAAATTGAACCGTATGATAGATAATCAACGCTTATACTTTAACAATAAATATTTGGCTTGTTTTTCTTAATATATAATTTCGAGAGTGCTAATTAAATTTTTCCATTAAAAAAAATGGAATAGGATGGATAGTTTCCGACTGACTGAATTTTGATAGGAAAGAGATGAAGATCTATGATTTTTGATATTCCATATCAATTCTTCAACACACCTTTTCCTGACTAAAATGTTGTGTTCTGAAGAAGGAGTTTGAAAGGGTTCGTTCGAAGGAGCGACTTGCCTTACACGTTTTCAAGTTCATTGATAGTTTAGAGTGTCACAAAACCGATGTCTGCAGTTCTCATCACTTATTCTGAAATCGTCTAGGAAAACTGTTACAGTATGCGTACATGTAGCTGTGATTTACACGCTGATAGACACAGGAGTTTGATGATTAAAATCGGCTATCTCATCTAAAACAAATGTACACCAGATTTTTTTGAAACTCTTTTGTAAAACAGAAATGATTATGACACGCGACATTCGAATACTCATTTTCTTATTCACCACTCAGTGAGAATGATCACTTCTCGAGATTCCAGGTGATCCAATGGCCAAGTATAGCTATCTGTTATTTACAGCTGATACGTTGTTTTTGCCTTTGAAAGCACAAATCTATTTGTATTCAAAGTTCCTGAATGGTCCCGCCCCTCATGCTTTTGAGAAATTTCTGGTGAACATCTCCGATTTTGGGACCTTCCTACCAAAACTCCGCGTCACCACTGTCTCTGCCTAAATCAAAATTCTTACTGGCATAGGCAGAATTGTGATCTAAAGTGGGACCTGTCAAAGCTGATTTAAGTGTAATATGAGTGTCTTTACGTACCGCCCTCATACCTGCATTGATTGCAAAACAAACAGATGAATAATAATATTTGGTCTAGAAATTCCTGGACAAATTTCTATTTTCTAGAAATTCGATTGATTTTCTGTAAACTGGAAAATCGCCGGGGATTTTCTAGTTTATAGAAAATCCTCAGTGATTCTCCACCTTTATAGAAAATCGAATTTATGGAAATTCAAGTCGTATTTTCTACAGAAAGTAGAAGTATCAACAAACTTAAAATAGAAGAAAGTAGAAAATCAACATTTTCTAGAAAGCTGGAAATTCATCGAGGAATTTCTATAAACTAGATAAAATCCCTAGTGATTTTTCGGTTGATTTTCTATAAACTGGAAATTAATTCAAGATTACAGTGTACTAGTATTTCATGATCTCCTATTTTCTTCAAATTGATTTCATAAGTCGATGACCCGCTAATTATATGTATTGATTAATTTTTTAGGTTATAAACTAATAGTTTCTAGTTTCTAAAAAGCAAATTCTTTTGGTATCAATAAAACATTAAATTCACACATTTTGGCTAATATTAGTTACAGCTATCAATAATTTGTATGTTTATAGTCTCGATTATATCTGACGTATTTTTCTCACCTATATTCATGGGTATTGAAAATGCTTTTGCTTTTAGAAATTTTCGATTCCCATTGAATACGGAAAATAGTCTTTTTGCGTTCTAAACAGAATAAAAAAGTTTAAAAAATCGATCTCTATAGTCTGTTTCTCTGTTTTTCAAGTGTCGTAACGGTCTTGGCTATATTAAGTCATCGCTACGCACCAGTTACTAGTTCGAATTGAATGACACTTGATATATTATAAATATGTTTGATAATATAAAAAAATGAAGTACTTAATAGAAGAAAAAAAAGGGTAACGAGTCAACTCGTTAAGCCGGTAAATAGAAAATATTTTATAAAATTTGGAAAATTGTTTTAAAAAATTAGCCAGAGAATGACAGAAATTTATTTTACATCTATTTCCTACTCATTATGTATTTTCTTTTTCTTTTTACTACTTCTGTGTACTCACTCTCATTTGAAACTTCAAGAGAACAATGAACATCTATCTATTCGACAATTTTTAAGAGAACAACAGTTGTCACACATAAGACTAAGTGGAATACAAAGGAAATAGGGTA
The DNA here is from genome assembly GCA_905250885.1 of Didymodactylos carnosus. Taxonomy (NCBI): domain Eukaryota; kingdom Metazoa; phylum Rotifera; class Eurotatoria; order Philodinida; family Philodinidae; genus Didymodactylos; species Didymodactylos carnosus. Next base: position 12,322 of record CAJNOQ010006496.1, read on the forward strand.
AAGGAAAAAAGGGAAAAATGGTCATTTTTCTCTTTCTCTTTTTTTCTTCTCTAACTATATCTATCTGTCAAGTGAAATGAAACAAACAAAAATACGATATTTCATTCTTCTCACTAGTTCGCACCAGCATTACTAATTATAACATAATGAATCAATTTCTCTTTTGTTGTTCGATATATATATATATGTACATTTCATCCATTATATGAATGATTTTATTACGATACAAAAGAAAATGTTTTTTTTTTCCTCCTTTTTTCTATTTACGCTTCAGAAGTGAAACAAAAAAGTAAATAAATGAAGCATGAAGAAAATTTTCATTTCAAATAATCTGTTCATCCCAACAACATGTTTAATGACGAAGAAAAAATTTACTGAGAGAAATAGCTATCTGTTTTTCAACTGTGTAACTTTACAAGAATATATTAATTGAAATATTTTGACCTTAATTATCAAGGTTTGACGAAAAACGGAAACGATTGCAAAAAGTTCGATAAGGCATTTTATTTTGACATTTTCTTTGCCTTTTCATTTATGTCAAAAAAAACGTACTTAATAAATTTAACTTTAACCTCGCTATACTATGAAAAACAAATATAAAAAAATATCTCTGACGAAAAAAAATACAATGAGATATTTAGTGTGATATTCCATTTTCTCATTAAACGGAAAATCGTCTACTAATACCCATCGCTAATAGAGATCGATTTTTCTTTTGCAATTCTAATTCTATTTTGCCGAAATAACATGCAGTAGATAGATCTTCTTGAAATAAAATTGTAAAAATATAGTGAAGAGAGAGAGAGAAGGAGAGAGAGAGATCACTATTGTCATATTACATTATTCACGTTTTTCCATTTTTTCTCTTTTCAATTACGATTTAACTCTTATGGTAACCAGATGGTACAAATAACAAAATGGCGTGGTGATGGTTATGGAACAATAAATACGAAACATGTAATATTGGCGACGAAAATTGCGTTGAAGCTAAAGGAAAAGAGTGAAAAAATTGACATAAATGATCTAGATAAATAATTTGTGATAAGAAAGAGATAGACACAACTTAGAATACAAATAGATTTGTGCTTTCAAAGGCAAAAACAACGTATCAGCTGTAAATAACAGATAGCTATACTTGGCCATTGGATCACCTGGAATCTCGAGAAGTGATCATTCTCATTGAGTGGTGAATAAGAAAATGAGTATTCGAATGTCGCGTGTCATAATCAT
>CAJNOQ010006497.1:0-13550 GCA_905250885.1 Didymodactylos carnosus
GTCCTTAGCTTTGACAAACTATTTTTTTTAAACCTTTGGTAGCGATTCAGTAGAAGACACATTCGCTCACATTGTACTTTAGTCTATTTTCTCACTGGTTAGTGCCTTCAAAAGCTTCAATTTCATTCAATTTCCCTTTAGTCCAGATCAAGCATGCAACCATCCCAAGCTAGGGCTTGCTGATCGGTAGCGAACATGTTCAGTAGCGAACCGTTCAGTAACAAACCGTTTAGTGACCGAACATGTTCGGTTGCGAACGGTTTCGTGACCGAACATGTTCCGTTGCGAACAGTTTGGTGACCGAACATGTTCGGTTGCGAACGGTTTGGTGACCGAACATGTTCCGTTGCGAACAGTTTGGTGACCGAACATGTTCGGTTGCGAACAGTTTGGTGACCGAGCATGTTCGGTTGCGAACGGTTGGTGACCGAACATGTTCGGTAACAAACCGTTCGGTGCCGATCAGCGATTCCTAGTTTGGGATTGTTGCATGCCTAGCTGTACCATAACTTTATATTAGATTTTGAACAAAATCGTTTTTGTTAAACACCGATATGCTTAATATACCGCGTCAGAAAAGTTATTTTAATAAGTCTCCATAATATTATAATGATTCATATGCACTTCTAGATGTGTAAAATCGTTTTCTCTACAAAATGTGATCATAACTAAGTCGAAAAAGCAGTGGGACAAAACCAGTGGCAAAACGAGCTCCGTCCACCAAAATTTCTGAAAGCAGGAGCGGTGTACACTCTCCTTACACAAACGGTCGCTTCGCCACTGCTTAATACGTGTTCAAAGGAGGAATAAACAAAAACAACGCTGAACCATATGTTGTATTACCATTTAAAAATAAAAACTGTTTATGGTGTCTTAGCCCAAAAGGAAAACTGTTTCACTTTATGTTTGATACTTCCTGACTTAAGAATATGAAACCTGTTTCAGTACATTAACTAAGAGCTAGAGTTGTTAAAAATAGTTTTAAAAAGTTGGTGAGAAAACTTTTGGTGGAATGAGAATACTTCCGAATGTCCGTGCATACTTCCGAGAATATTGAAAATTTCCGGAATACCCGAATCCGCGTTTTCCCCCTTGGATTAGAGTCATCACATTTGAACACGAACAGTCACGTAACAAAAAGTCGAAGAGATATGCAACAAAGAGAGAATACTGACGCTACCTTCTGAGTTCTTGTTGATGTTATTATTATAGTTCGTCATCAACTGTTTATGTATTATCAGCTAGGCATGCAACGGTTACGTTTATTAACCGTTGACCGTAACCGTAAATAACCGTTCGAACGATGAATCGTAGCCGTAAATAACCGTTTTATAACAACTTAGTGTATATTTGAGTTTTAGTTCGTTGATATCGGTTTACATTAGAAGTAGGCAAGGATGCTCTTTGTTCTGACATTTTAGTCTACTAAAAAATTTATGGAAATTCTAGGGAATAGGTCATCGACTACGAGGAATCCGAAAATGAGTATGAGCGACCTATAGAACGTATTCTATCGGTTAGAAACGTCCTCTCGGATTCCGGGATCTCATAAGCACAATATTCAAGGAGAGACAAGCACCACTTGAGCGCTTATCGTGAAGGTTTCTGTCAAACACTTGTTTCGTACAACAGGTGGAGCGAGTGGTAGATAGCGAGTGGGAGTGAGTCATGGAAGGCCGGAACCGTAGGCCCGTACCAAGTCTAGTAACAAACACGTTCTTGAGCTGATGACTTTTGTTCATGACGAAAGCGAACGTTTCAGTTGACTATTTTCCGATTCCCCGAGTGTAAATGTAGGTCACGGTTCATGACCGGACATCCGTAAATATGAATGATAAGACCCGAAATCTGTCACCTCTAAAACTGTCCACTTCTATCGTATGGTTAGAAAGCCTTGATCCTAGCACTCAAGAATCTGTCATTCGATTTCCTCCAAAACATCTGGACTCAAGAAAAATCGAGCTTTTCTGAAGTAGAGCTATTAAATCTTTTTATTATCTTAAATGGTAATTTCTTATAAGATCTTAGTACGATAATTTTAGGGAGTGTCTAAGAGTTTTACTAGGAGCTGACATGTTCTCGTTTTTTTGACAAATAAATAACAAAACGTAGGACAAAAATGCTTGTTCTTATCTTACATACAAATAAAAATGACACACGTTTCTTATACTAATCTTTATTCATGACAAAAAGAAGAGTTTATCATACACTGGACCTATATAAAAATGTTAAAAGAAATATTTCTTCTGCTATTAGTAATTGTTGTTGTTGTAAATGGTGATCGACAATGTACTGTTAAATGCCAATTTTCATTAGCATTTGGTGAGCCATTTCAGGTTCCAAAAAATTGCACAACTGAAACTGGTGATAATACCTTCACATGTTTTGTTACTGCTTACATTGATTATATACAAAAACAAATCGAAATTCAATTGAATGCTGAAAACGAATCACCAGCATCGAATGAAACGTATGGGCAAGAAATTATGCTTCGTTTTGATCAATCTGATGAACTAATGAAAACTGGTGTAATCTATGGTTGTACAATTTCAAATGATTGTGCTAAAAATTATATTGAAAAACAATTGAGAATACTAGTTGATCACGAAGGAATATTACATACAATAAAAGATAAATTGTATAATCCTGGAAGTTCAAATGTTCAACAATGTAATGATTTACAGAATAACACCATTGCTTGTGGAAATGGACAATGTCGCGCAGAATTAGGGACATTTAATAATCCTGAGGATCCTGTACCATTTTATAGAACATATTGTAATTATTCTCCACCCGAGGATCCATTTCAAAACAAAACCGGCTTATTCGATATAACTGCACGTGGTTATCCACCGCCTGGTGTAGATATGCATGATTTATATTATGTTTGTAATCAAAATTTATGTAATAATCAAGAAACAATAAATTTAATTCAAAAATTAATTAATGATTACAATCTCAATGAAGTTTAAGGGCAACAACAACGATTACTTTATCATTACTGATCAAACGTATCATCCATAGAACAGAACATTTTAATTATATTTATTCACAATAACAAAGCTTTTTAAGACTTATTATTAAATATTTATATGTTTGAAATTGTTCTTTTTAAATGTTGACTTTGCTCTTGACTAATACATACATGTGGATCTCAGCATATTTTAAAGATGACATCCCTCAACAAATTTTTCTTTACCAAGATCTGATAGCTTTAATTCCTTGATTAGAAGGAACTGTTGGAAGTGTAACCATTTAATATCATGCTAGCAGCTAATCTATGTACAGATGTTAGTAAATGTAGATGTATTTTATAATTATTGTTAAGTACCACACAACAATAATGCATAAGAGGTGAAATACACGTTTTATTAATATGACGCTGAATAAAAGACGGAGCATATTTGAATTTTCGATTCATAGCGCCTAGCATTTACATACATCTTTGAACAATATTTTCACAATGAAATTTTCACGCGATATTCGACGAGAGATAAACTCCTGCTAATTTAATATTTTTTTATATAACAATTTACCTCTCGCATAAGAAAAGAGACGGGAACTGCTGATGAGGCATGCCGTTAGAAAACAACATATAACAACATTCACAGAAAAAAAAAAATTATTTTCAATGAGAAACTCAGGACAGTTCAAATGAGTACTCGGCACTTTTGACTGTCTGGTATTCACCTTATCTCTAAGTCTTGCCTCAAGCCAAATAGATATGTTAGAATTCTTTAGTCAATCCCCATGTTGACGAAATTGCGGTATTTTTAACAATTAATCGCGATTCTTTAAAAATCGCAGATTAATTGCAATTAATCGGCGATTCTGATGATTTATCTCTGGGCAATGTCTAAAATCGACTCGTCGGAAAGGGTCGGACTTCAGCTGGTACTAAGACTCTTGCTGGGTGACGTACATGTCATTGTGCATGAACATTCTCCGTATTGACAGTACAAGGAAAGTCGATAACTGAGACTGTTTACTATAACTTATTATCGTTTACGTTGTTTCATGAAGAGTTTAGAGCAGTGAGGACTGCGGGCGTAAGTAAAATGTCCTTACTTTGTACAGTTTTTTCCCGTGAATGTAACGTAGGAAAGAGAAGATATGGACGTCCACCCTCTTCTATTAGTCAGAGCAGTTAGATTCAGGCTTCTACACATTTCTCTTCTGTTGTGTGACTCGTCTAATAGTCAAATATGAAGCCAATGAGAACAGCTTGGGAAGATGGCGCACCATTACATCAGAATAATACATTTATAAAAATAGAACAGCATATCAATTCAAGGACGTAGCTATATGTTACCTGGCACTAGCAGATAACTTCAGCATTCGTCGAAAGCTAGCTGTCAGAAGAGAAATGTGCAGAAGGTTCAATATAACTGCTCTGACTAATAGAAGAGTGAGGACGTCCATATTTTCTCTTTCCTACGTTACGTTAACGGGAAAAAAATGTATTGAGGTGTTTCTTCCACGTGCAGCACTTGCCTCTTTCGATTCCGTACAAGAACAGAAAGAAAAAAAAGAAAAATGAATAAAACGAAGGAACTGTGTGTTGGTATTATAAAAGGAATTGTCGGCAGATCTCCTCAAATATTACGTAGTCACAGAAAGGGGAGTTAAAGAAGCAAAAAAGAAATTCGCTGTATATATATATATATGCTAAATAGAAAGCAGAGTGCATTGACTAATACATGCAATCGATATGTATGTTTCGACATGAATGTGCAATAATACATTACTGCGTCTCCTGCTCTCTTGAAGTAAATCAGCAGTCAATCGAACGAATACAAAACATTTGAGAGCACATATAATCAACACAACTTTGTATCTATAATAATCTGTTTTCAAATTGTAATGTCAGTCTATTGTACTGGCACGTTTATTGGTCAGCGTGTCCTTGATTTTTCCATACCCGCTGATACAACAGAACAAGAGCAACTAAAATTTACGTTGTGCTTTACTCCAACGAAACGATATCCATCTGCGTTTGGTGCTGGATTTTGTAGCACAAAAACGTCGTCAAGCAGCATAATCCATGGAATCTATAACGGAACAACACAACAAACTTCCGTAGCCGAAGTAATAAACGGCACAGCAGTCTATGAATATCAATGTAAACTGACGATCGACAAACCAACCGGAGCAGTTTATTTGCGTGGCACCTGGAAATCATTGGTAAATTCAAATCTTTTTGGTAAACTGGCAATGATTTGTGAACCAGATACTCCATCTCATTGTCTATCAGGAATATGGACGGGTGAAGCACAACCTGCTATAGAACTTGCCGATTTTTTCATTCCTATTAATCCAATTCGCTGGTGCGCTACGCTATTTCGAACAAACAACGACACATGGCAGCTATTTGGTAGCGGCTATTTCAACGATTCAGCTGATATTCCTGATCAACCCCTTTTGTTCTTTTCATTGGATGGAACAGGAACATTAGATGATATGAAAATTATCAAGAAATATACAACAACTGATTATATTGTGGAATATCAGGGAAAATTTAGCAAACGTGAAAATGGTACCTACTCATTTACGGGTAATTGGTCAAATGCTGTAGCAGGCAGTTATGGTTCATTTATAGCTGAACAATGTCGATTGAATCCAACGGTCTCATATCGACTTGATATTTGTCTGTGTGAAGTGTGTACAAATGTTCTTAATCCCGGTGATAACCGCTGGTTTTGCTCCCAATGTAGTTTTACTACGTGTCCTGGATGTAATCTCAATGATATCGCAGTTGCGCATCGACATAAATTGATACCGCATATTCTTCCCACACAACAAATAGCACAGGGTAAAACTTCTGCTGAATTGATCGACAGCGCTTTTAAGACGTTTGAATCATCTCCATTTATTGGTTTCAAAAGTACGCAGAGCAAGCAACTGGTATGGGTCACCTATGGTGAAATGTCTATGAAGTGTTATGCATTAGCAAAATACTGGAAACAATTTGTAGTGAATGATAGTAAACATGTGAGACCGTTTATTGTGATAATGGCCGATACTTCACTCGCCTATGTTACTTGCTTACTAGCTGGACTTTTGTGTCAAGCTGTGATTGTTCCAATTCATAGTGCATTACAGCTAGATGCATTAACTCATGTTATATCAACAATTGATCCGTCTATTATCGTTGTTGACAAACAATGTTTCGATAAACTTTCAATTATTTTATCACCTAATTCTAGCAGATTAATAATGACAATTAGTGAAAGTGAAGAACAATTGAAATCATTAACACCAATCCACAAAGACTCGATTTCATTGACAACTGCTCTTGAGCTGGGTAATAAAATCCATAATGATATTCGCCCACATTCCTCTTTATCAAGCGATACTGTGTCTGCTATTCTTTCTACCTCTGGTAGTACAGGTTTTCCAAAAGGAGCGATATTCACCGAAGAATTACTGGTCCCCAACGATACATTTACCCTTATATCGCCGTTTATACGTATTGATTATCAACCATTTGATCCCGTACTTGTACTATCTCTAATGAGTACGATGCAATATGGAAGTAGTCGAGCTTTGACTAATCTTAAAGATATGTGGGATGACATACGAGACATAAAGCCGACAAGTCTCGGTTTAAGTCCTGCCATATGGACTTCCTTATATAAAACTTATTTGGGAAAGTTAACAGGACTTTCAACGGCAGAACAACGGGAGACTGTAGCAAGAGAAATGCGCGAAAGTTTAGGTGGTCGAGTGATTGTTGGAACTTCGGGTGGCGGTTCGATTTCCGCTTCTGTATTGTCTTTCATTCGGAGCACACTGAAAATCGATGTTGTCGATATGTACGGTTGTCGAGAATGTGGTAATATTGCAAGAGATGGTGTCATCTATCCAGGCGTTGATGTCAAATTGATTGCGGTGCCTGATATGGAATTGGATGGCGAGGATGAAGGTGAAATTTGTGTTCATTCGCCTCGTATGATTTCCGGTTATTGGGGAATTCCAAAGCATTCTTCATTCATTGAAATTGGCGGAAAATCGTACTACAAAACCGGTGATATCGGAAAGATAAATCAAGGAACGGTAATGCTGCATGATAGATCTGGTACAATGATTAAAAATGCGATGGCTGAATGGATTGCACCAGTTAAAATTGAGAACATGTTGGAACAACTGTCAGAAATTTCATTAGCATTTGTTCTAGGTGATTCTAGTTGTTCCTATTTGGCAGCAATTATATGCCCATCCCATTCTGGTAGTACACTAAATGAAACTGAAATGTTACAGCTGATTCGATTTTATGGCGTTCATTGTGGATTTCGTGGATCGGAAATACCCCAATGTATTTATATCGAGCGAGATATAACCTGGAATGAAACAAACGGCCTAATGACAGGAAAGAAATGTCGCGGTGCACTACTGAAGCATTATTCTCAAATAAAGGCTCATCTTTTCAGCCGAAATTTAAGTCATGGAAATGCAAGGAGTTTAAATTTGAGTTCAGAATTTGTTAGCATATTAGAAAATGTATTAAATCGTTCATTCCAAGGGCAGATCAATGGCGAAAACACATTCTTAGAAATCGGTGGTGATTCATTAGCTACTGCTCTTCTTTGCAAAGCCTATAACGAACGTGGAATACCTCTAAATCCATCGGCTGTATACATTTACCAATTAGATCATCTGGATGAAATGTTAGCGAAAAAACGTCTCATCTATGATGAAATAGTCGTTGACATTGATTGGAAAAAAGAATATAAACTTTCTGACCATATTAAAAGTCTTATTCAGAAGTCAATATCTCCACGAAAGAAAGACGTATTCGTAACTGGTAGCACAGGATTTTTAGGCCCAATGCTTATTAGTGAGATTATCGAACGAACAGATAGCAATGTTGTCATTTATTGCCTTATAAGAGCGACGGATGCGAAACATGCACAGCAACGTCTAGAGCAAGATTTACAAAAATGTGAACGCTATTCCTCAACTAATTGGGTAAGAATTCGATGCATAGCTGGTGATGTTTCGAAAGAGAATCTTGGCTTAACTTGTGATTTATACAGTGAACTAATGCAACAAATTGGATTGATTTACCATAATGCATCAGTTGTTAATATGCAAATACCCTATACAGCCATGAGAGACTCGAATGTTGATGGTACCTTGAATTGTTTGCAACTTGCATTGAAATCTCATGCCCGATTTGTTTACATAAGTTCAGTAGCCTCGTTGCCTGCTTCAGAAGCTTCCACAGAAGATTCGGATGGATGGGTAAAATTGACATTGAATGAAATGAATCAGAAAGATGGCTATGGGCAAACAAAGGCTGTTGTTGAACAGCTATTGCACACCGCTTGTAATTTGGGTGCTGATATCGTGGTTATACGGCTTTGTACGATTTCTGCTGATACTCAAACAGGATATAGCAATCTTTTGGATTTTATTAATTTATTGTTACTTGCTGAAGTTACAATGGGAGCCGTCGTAGAAAATGCAAATATCCTGTTACATTTTGTACCAGTCGACTATTGTTCGAGAGCAATTGTTGTTTTAGCTATGCATTCCGATAGCGGAGGAAAATGTTTTAATTTCTATGGAAATGGTTTGAGTATTTCACTTCTTCATAAAGCACTTGTCGACCAATTGCCAGGTGTAATATGGACACAAATAGCACAAAACAATTGGAAACAATATGTACTAAATAATCTATCTGAAAATAGTCGAATATGGCCCTTGAGAGAAAAAATTGCATCGATGATATTCATTAGTGAAGATCATCAAGGACGAGAATTAGGTGTTCGAACTGAAATGACAAGAGAGTTTTTAAATAAGAAATGCGGCCTCAGTTGGTTCAGGGTGATGGAACAAGATCTAATTAAATCAGTCGAATATATGATCAAGCAAGGATTTCTAACTCATCGTCTGTCCTAAGTAATAAGTATAGTATGTGTTACTTGTGCATAAACAATTAAATAATAAATTTTGATTTTTTCCATCTGCCCCTAGAGTTCGACATTTTGAGCAAGTATCAACTATTTTTTCACCTCCGACCGGAATAGAATTATGACACGGCAGATACAGTCAAAGAAATGATGGTTGCTTGTGTTATTGATTATTTAGAGCCGTAGTCGGAAGTCTATTCCGCACCAACGACCAGCAAATAAAATATGCTACCTCATTTCTGGCAGAATGATGTGATGGCAATACTGTTTTCTTCGAGATCTGAATGATGCTGATCTTTGATGCTGATCACGAATCTGATATCCGTTTCTGCTTATAAGGCCTTTATAGGGTGGGTCTCTGAAACGGATCCACCTGTGGATGTCTGAAGACCCGCTATGAACTTCCAGCTGAACATATTTTGGCACCGTGACACGACATTATCGCGCACAGGATCCCAGCTCTTCCACAAATTTCTTATGGTAGACATTTAGGTACTTTTGGCACTGTGTCGTGGGAGGGAGAGCTGTGGGCAGTGTAAGAGTGAGTTCGAAAAGTAGTTTCACGCAAAACATATTTTCAGGATTACTGTATATCTGTAACTATATCACATAATCACGACCCATGTCAAAATCTTTTGGCATTAATCAAGTGAATAACGGAAAGAAAATGCAAAAACATACGCGCCCTAACGCAAAAAAATGGTTACAAAAGCGAAATTCTGCAAAATTTTACATATTCTTCTAGTTGAAAACGTTTAAAAAATTCTGTATTAGCTCGACTAATACAGTATTTTGTAAATATTTTGTTCTAGAAGCATATGTAAAAGGACGGGTATCGGTTTCGACTGGAAAATGATCCAATATGACTTTGAGTGAAAATGACCGCAAATGCCTTCTATCTTACTTCCAGATACTTCTGACCTTCGAAAAGTGCTCCTGATCTCCTTGAAAAAAATTATTTTTTACCAGCTTTCGTCACCAGTTCGAGAAAGGGCATTCACTTTGTTTCACAATTTTTTCGTACAATTCCAAAGACTTTGACCACAGTCTATATGAGCCGATTGCTAAATTTTTGTACAATTGCTGAAAAAAAATGGAAGTGACTCTAGAGAAAATTTAAATAGCACATCTTGTTCGCCAACATTTTCTGAGTCGACAACTGTAGTTTCCCTACTACCGGAGTTATAACACCTGAGAAAACCCTTCTGGAAGTTCGGTTTTTCCCATAAAGGGGTTTCGCAGTAACTGACCCTATACTCATGACAAAAGGCATAAGTTATTCACTAATCGATAGCTTTCGATGAGCTCTGTCTACTACCAGCGCTTCCGTTTTAACAAATTTTCTGGGCTAGATTCTAAAAATGTTGGGTTTTGAGACAAAAAACCAGGAATCCGTAGAATTCTTCGAAGCAAAACATATTATTCACTGTTCCTTGACTTGTTAACAGTCTATTAATACAAATTGAATCGATTCCCACAATCACAATAATTCACAAATAATTCCTTCGCTGAAGCCGATGGAAGTGCAAGAACAAAAGATTTTCCTTAACGGCAGTTCTATTGGTATACTGTTTACCCGTAAAACCCGTTTCACCTTGATTCTTTGGTCGTATAAACGTCGCTTATATAAAACGTTTCTTTTCTTGGTCATTTCCAATCTAAAACTGAGTTATACAAGTAAAAGAAACGAAGAAAAGCCTTATCGAAGTGCAAAAACAGACAACATCAGCGATGTTCCACATCTGTTATCTCAAATTTGGGGGTTTTGTCCATCTAGTATTAACCAGTTAGTGCGAAATGCTCGAAATCAAGTTCACCGTATCGTCAAGAATCTAAAAATATATGTTATTACTTAATCTGATCGAAATTCGACCGTTAAGTTCATGAATGAAGGTCTGTCTACACTTTTTTCAAAAAAAACGTACGTCTCCACTTTCTTGTATTACGCTAAATTCATGAGGAATAAATGAAAAAAACTTGAGTAAAATAATTCATCCTAGTAGAACTTTTTATGCTCTATCTTGTGTGAAAGTCGCATGAAGGTCGAGCGCGTCGTTCTTGACATTTTGGAAAAAGTCCGTCTACACTTAGTGTGGAAAACTCCTTCACTTAAAATAAAATCAACTTTTCTCGCTCACCTAAATGCTTAAACAGTTCAATTCATTTTTTTGTTTTGTAGAGCGACAAATTATCTATCAAACTGCCACATTTTCGTTTTTCAATCAATTATAGAGCCTGAGATAATTGCGTAAGAAGGTCCGTCTACAAAAAAGGGCGGTCTTGCCTGATAAAATGTTTTTCAACTACAAGATCAGAAAAAGATCACCGGAAGCAAAAGTGAAGATGATAGGTCGTAGGAGTACCGAGTCTTGTACAAAACGTGTCATTTACTTTTTATTTTTCGTTCATTTCCGCCTCCAAAAAAACCAGTTTTATCCCGCTGAATCATCGAAAAAATGGGATGGATGAAAGATGAGCACGAAGAAACTTGAGCACGGAAAGATGAAGCACGGGAAAGTTGAGCACTAGGAAATATGGGCACTAGAAAAATTGGGCAAGAGGAAATTTGAGCACGAGAAAGTGAGCAGTAGGAAACATGAGCACAAATTTACAGTTTATCCATTAAATTTTTTGTATCATAAACAATTGAAAAAATTTAAGAGGAACTTAATTTAATCAATTTATTCAATATACATACTATTATATGAAATATTAAATTTTTTATTAGATGATCAACAAAGAAAGAAATATTTATTTTATAAGCAAATATTATGTGCAATATTATTTAGTTGCATAAGAATATCATCATGTGGATGCAATAAAAGATTTAAAAGGCGTCGTTCAAACCGTTCATTTGTTTTACTTTTATGTTTTGGTGCTTCACCACTATTTATATGAACAATATCAGCATGTGCTGCATATTCTTCATGAATTAGTTTTTGTAAAAATGACCAAAGCGTAGGATATGCGCATTCAAATACACATTCTATACGACGATGCCATGCTTCTACAGAATTATTTGTACACATGAATAATTGTGTTGTCCTTTTATACATATTCCAAAATTCAATACTAAATGTTGGTTGACGTCGTGTATTGTTAGGGCGAAGTCGTCCTATATATGTATCTTCAAAATAATTTAAAATATCTTGGCAATCATCATCATAATCTAATGCAAGACGTGGATATGCATGTAAGATATCACAAAGTGGAATAAAAGCTAACGCAACTATTTTATTAATATTATGAGCAAATTTCACATCTTCTTGATAACGATTCTGATAACCTAATGTCTAATGTACAAAAAACAAAAGTTATACATTGAAGAGCGAACATATTCTATTCGAACGTATTTTTATACTAAATTACTTCAGTGTTGTCCGAAGTTGTCGATGAAGATTTTGACGAAAATGGAAATAACAACCAGATAATGATATATTAACAAAACTACTGTCATATACATTAATACATGCCTTTTCGAGATCAAGTAAAATAGAACCAGGAAACCAGCATGGAGCAAATTCTACTGTTGCATTTATAAGACGTTGATATATATCACTATTTTTACGACTAAGTAATGAATAGACAACTGGTACAACATGTCCACGATAAATGGCATGTACAACATATAATTGATAAAAAATCTCAGGAACAACCTAAACATAAGAATATTTACTTTACTTTACTCAACTGAAATTTCCGCCGAAACCTAAGAAATATCTACTTCTACACATACTTTAAATGTATCATCAACAAGAAAATAATCACATGATTGTAAAATATCTAATTGTTCAGAACTGGCAAATATTAACATCCGATCTGGTCCTGTTGAAAAGGAAATTAATTATTAAGACAACAATTCTATTAATGAAATGAAAAATTCTTAGACATAATTGTATGGTGGCATTGCCTGGTTCAGTATCACAACGTAAAAATTTATCACCACGAGATGTTACGGTTAAAGCTGTTGGAACATTTGGAAAATTAGGATCATTTGAGGCTGATGGAAGCTTTTTATCTTGACGTAACACTCTAATGCGACGTTTAATGTTATCACGTGATGGTAAACGAGCTAATGCTTCGTCCGACATTCCGATACAACAATGTGTTATAATTAAATCAGGTGTTTCCTGTGTATTCATTGTACGATACCAATTATTGGTAATATTACATGTACTTAGGGCAATCCAAAAGTAGTGAGGGAGGTACTTTATTTTCTGATAGAAAGCTTCAAAAAAATTTCTTTTTCTATGAACAGATAGAGCGTCTTTCGCTCTATTTTTCTATGCTATCTGATCACTATTCAACTAATATCATAATAATAAAATTTCGATAAGATCTGTTTCTTTCGCATATGTGCTGGTAGCATGAATGCTCGTGAGTATTTTCTGAATAACTTTTGAGAGCAACAAGATAGAGAACTGCGGTTTTCACCATTGGAAAGAGGAGATGAAGACGCATCGAAATGTATATTACTGATTTTTTTAATATGATTTCTGAAGTGTTTTTATTCAATTTTCTAACCGTCGGAAGAATTTTTGTTCATGAAAAAAAGCAAAAAGTTGATAGAAAATCGAAGTGGAGGTTCGTCTAAAATACGTACTACCCCGAAATAATTAAATTTAAACATCTGAT
>CAJNOQ010006498.1:0-13548 GCA_905250885.1 Didymodactylos carnosus
TAAGTGAAAATATTTTAAATCAAGATTTAAAAGACGTTTTAGAGTGGACCGAATTTTGGCAGTTACCCTTGAATTTAAAAAAGTGTGTGGCTATGTTTTTCGGCAAAGTTTCTGCACGTCCTCAGCTGTTATTGAATGGAAATGTTATCCGCTACGTCGATCGGCATAAACATCTGGGCTTGCACTTAACATCAAAGCTAGACTGGTCTTTGCATGTATACGAGGTTACAAAAAAATCGAAATATACATTATACCTAATGCGCTGTTTCAAAAATACTTTAAATACGACCACACTCGACCAGATCTACAAATCGTATATTTTGCCAGTGTTAAGTTATGCAGATGTAATCTATGCATGTGCGAGAGAGATTCAGACTGCATACACTCCTTTGCCCACTGTATTAGCTTATTTAAAACCAATTGCAAAACTACAGTACGATGCTGCACTGACTGTTAGTGGTGCTATGCGTCTCAGTTCGCGAGATAAAGTCTTCAACATACTAGGATGGCTATCACCTGAACATCTATTCGCGACGCACAAACTTTTGTTATTATTTAAAATATTCAGAGGCCTTACTCCACCTTTTCTAGTTGATAGAATACCAAGATCTGTAGCAACAACAACTGTGACTTTGCGATCTGCTTCTAATAAACGCATGAACGCATACCACACCCATAAAGTTAAGCTCGAAACTACATTCTTTCCATGGACAATTAAGCAGTGGAATGCCTTACCTACTACTATCACTACAATTTCAGCTTTAAGACAATTCCGTTCTGCCATAAACAATTATTTTTTTCCTTACTATAAATGGCCGAGATTCAAAAACATTGAAAGAAAATATGACATGATTCTCAATCAAATGCGCGTAAAGCTCGGGGGCGATTACTTGATAAAATCGGCCCCTGCTTGAATTCCATCGACACATACATGGTTAGATGCAGAATGAACAGGAGAACATTTCTAGCCACTCGGCAGACCTTAGAAATGCTCTCAGAAAAAACTAGGTCGAATTTACTGAAACCAAAGTTCCACTCTTCTTTCTTCAACGGTGACGATCCTGTACTCCACACTTGTCCACTAGCCACGACGATACATATACCATTTGATAGACAATTTCCTGCGCTACAATTTCACATATACAACGTAGTGAAAAAAGTGTCCTAGGGCACCCTGACATTAGAAATACTTTATGCAAAGATCGACATCGAGAATATAACTTCCCATTACAAGAAATTTCTGAAAATGGTTTTCCGGGGTATCTCTGGAAAACTAGTTTCTAATTCAAAAATTCTGCGCAACAATCCATTTTTTCTGACATTACAAATACTGTCTGGAAAGCTGTGAAAAGTAGGTGGCTTATTCCACGATGAGGATCCTGTGGGCAACATTTCTCAACTAGCCACTACGATAGATATGCTGTTCAATAGAGAATTTCACGAGCTTCAAAATGAGTGATAAATAAGTCTTTCAGAAATATGCCCGCATGGGTCAATAGTTGAAATACTTAGGCGGTACACAAGTTTTTTATAAATTCTTCCTTCTCTTCCTCTTCCTCTTCCTCATCACTAATATCATCATCACCATCATCATCTTCTTCGTCATCATAAAATCTATCGATTGATATTGATTGTACATGCTGCACCGTCTATGAAAAGAAAATGAAAAAGAAGAGTATTGAAGACGGGCTGAAAATCTGAAATAGAAAGATGTCTTACTTGAATATTTGAACCATTTGTACATTTATCACGCGAACATTGACAGTAGATTGTGCAGCGCAGGCCATTTGAACCACATTTACAACGTTTACATCCTGATACACATTTACCACATGTTGACAATGATACATTAGCTGGCATTGGAGGCTTCGATCTCCATTTTATTGATATCTGATCATTCACTTTTTCGTAGCCATATTGTTCTTCTGGCATTTCAACGAGATAAGGTTCGAATGAATTTTTCCATATATAAACTTGCTTCCATGCTCGTTCACAATGTAAATAAAAGGCATCAGTGGTCGGAAGTAGATCCAATGCAATACTTTTCTTTGTTTTTTGCTTAAAAAATGTAATGGCCATGGATTTTCTTAATTGATCCAAGGATGTGAATTGTTGTGTCGTCGTTTCTAATGACGATTTTGAACCAACTCCAGCATTTTTATTTGTGTAACATGATATTAATAATTGTTCAGCAGCTTCCAATGGTTGTTGTATTACTGTTGTGCTTTCACCAAAATCAATCAGCTGTTTATATAGCTGTGGATTGTTGAAATAGGTACGAAAAAAATTGATTTTCGTGATATTTTTAATGAACGACGTCGAGTCGCAACCGGATAAACCATGCAGTACTAATAATACGCTCGGTTTTATCTGTATCCGATCGAGTAGTTGTTTACCAATTTTTGTAATATCAATGAACGTGTGCGTTTTTGTGCAAGTATTAAATGATTTGATAACAAAATTTGGTATTTGCATAATTTTAATTAACTTTGAAAATGCAATCGATAATAAAATTATGTCTGTATCGGCTGCTTGTACCAGAATCCCATCGCAACGACGATCATGATCCTCTTCGTCGGCTCTTATATCATAAACGTGTAGGAAGAGCCTTGTATCGGCTTCAACATGTTCGGATTCCAATAATTCTTTCGTTAATGGCATTTTGTTTTTCTTTAATGCCACTGCCTCTGTATCCGGGCCAGCAACCACCACTATTTTGTTATTTGGAATTAATTCAAATAAAGTAGGTTGACACCAACAATCTCGTAGGCGTTGAGCTAACGCTGCGCGATTTTTATGAACGAAATGATGATATCGCGTTTCGAGTATGTCGTCGATTTTTAAATCATATTTTTCTTGTGAGTTATCATCGTTACCATGACGTTTGGTGAACGATTTGACACTTCTGCTCTTGGCTGAATCGAAGATGATGTCTATTCGGTAAAATGATTTGAATTGCGGAAGAATCGTTTTCTCGAATAGTTGTTTAGCATAATCGTAGACGGTACAGTTAGCTGTTAATGGTTTAATCTCCAATAAACTACCACCATCGATAATTGATGCATAATTGCTGTTATTTGTTATTGTTGACTCCGTTGTTGAAAAAGCTGTTGGAAACTGTTCTTTGAAATAATCCACTATTGACGATTTCTTCTGTTGGTTGAAAAAATTAATATTTTGGCTGTCACATAATGAAAACGGTGCCGGTGAAAATTCGAACGAAAATAATGAGTCTAATCGCAATTCCTACAAAGAAAAAACAATGAATAATTTTCCCAAAAAATTTCAGACAAAAGGGAATAAAAAAGAAATTACTCTGAATTCAGATAACACGATAATTTTTCGTATCTGCTCATCGGCTGCTTTGACAAATTGATTCGTTGCGCATTCATTGTTTTTCTTCATTGATAATCGTTTTAATATATTACCCGGTGAATACGTAGCAGCATCAACTAGTTTCAACCGCTTCATTGCTGATAATCGCTCATCGACGTGAATGTTACAATCAATATAACGTTCTTGAATGTAAGTTGACATTGCCTTTAATCCACGTTCATACGAGCTGCATATATTGTCGATAATATCATTGTGGATTATCAACCCCGATAATATTTTTCGACAATGCTGATTTTCGATGGTAAACAGTTTTTCATCTTTTAACTTCAAAATAATTGCTGTTAAATCTTTGTCATCATTGATTATTCGTTGGGGTGCACATTCTACATGAGCATCGATGGTGTTGTTTCTTGTTTCTAACCCTGCGATTTCGTGGGTGATCGATGTCATTAAAGAACGATAAGCGAACGACTGGACCCAAATATCGATCAATTGGGGATTGAATTTTCCAGTTATACCACCTAAAATAAGTAACAGCACAAAAACATTTTGAGGTGGAATGAGTGTTTTGTGCGAGAAAAGTATCTTCTAAAGCTCTGAAGGAAATTTTTTGAGACCTGGTACTTAAGGGTTTTAGACGATGCTCATTCAAATAGTCGTTTCAAATTTGAAAGAGCGTAAAAAGTTGAACAGATGTATGGGTTTGCTCAAGTTAAACTGTGCAAATGAACGGGCTTTTTAGAGGCTATCGGAGATACGCGGACTAGCAGAATTTTCAAGAAAATAGTTTTCAGGTTCGAAGTGGATAGATATTGCATGAGATCGATTTAATCGATTCATTACGAGTTTTTAAGTGACAATAAAAAGTTAATCTAAGAGTTCCAAATAGTATTTAAGCGAAGTTCTATTATTTTCCGTAATTTCGCAATTTTGATTCAATTTTTACTGCTTTAATCTGCTGTGCTGAAAGCTCAGTCTGAAACTCCGCTTAAACGCTATTCCGAACTCTCGGATTTGCTTTTTATTATCACTGAAAAACTCGTAATGAGTCTACCAAATCGATCTCATGCGAAATCTCTACAATTCGCAGTTGAAAATTAGTTTCTTGAAAATTATCCGTGCATTCTCCCCATAGTCATTAAAACTCACCATAGGATTTACCAAATTTGTTAATGGAACATTCAATCGTTTGATCAAGTGCTATGAACGAAAACGGACGGTTGGTACGGTTGACGGCAAAGGATTTTTTTAATCGTTGCTGTATGTATCCAGAACTTGCACGAAGATTGATCAAATGTCGTGCGCTCAGACGGGCGTAGTTTCGATGATTTGTGGCGAAGAATATGGGTGCCATTTGACACAATGATGCATTTCGACCTGAAATTGAAAGAAAAGCGATCAGAAAAAATTAATTTCCAAGAGCAATCGACGACAACATACCTTCAAAATTTGACATTCGTATAGACATGTACATTGTGATTAATGGTTGCAACAAATAGTGCAAAATAAAACACCAAAATTTGAATGTCACATTTTTTTGACAGTTATCTTTTGCCCATTCGTCGACCAACGATGATAATCGTAATTTATCAATGCTGTTTAATAAACGATTGAACCATTTTTGTTTTATATCATCGATGGCATATTCGGATGGAATTTCAGTTATTGTTTCCTGTAATATGTTGATGATGGAAGGAGATAATGATGATGACGTGGCCGTGGTTAGTAGGGCTTCGCAGAACGATCGAAGAAATAATATCGATAAGGCCGTATACAATAGCTTGCAGCAACGCAAGCTTTTGTTAAAATGATGCACATTCCATATTGATTTTAACGATGCACCTTTGTAAATACAGCCCAAAACGTCCTCGATACCTGAACCGGTTAGAACATCCCAAATAACAATTTGAAAATTTTTCATTAAGTGGAAATCACCAGCATAAATTGTTATGTCTTCAAATTCGATAGAGTTGAGCCCTTTTGCCTAAAAGTACACAAAAAACATTTTTTAAAAACATATTTTCCGCAGAAAGGAAAATCAAGGGATACCTTAATACAGTTACGATAAATTTTTTCGTCCACCACAACCACGGCTTCTTGTTGATAATTTGAATCGAGGATTGAGGATTTTGTTGTTCGAAGACATAATTCGGCTGTTGGTAGTGAAGTTGGATCTGCATTAATCGGTATGCAAAATGACACCGTATGCAACGGCCGTTGAACATGTTGTAGATAGGTTGCACAAAACCCAGCCAGTAACGGTAAAACGTGTTTTGGACCACTGAAAACTGTTGTCAAATTACTGCTATGATCACATGCCAGTTTCGATACACCATAGGCTAACAATATTGTTTTATACGAGTCGTCGACAAACGGTTCATATGGTGCATATTGTTTTCTTGCTGATGACGTAGTAGTTTTTGTTGATGGTATGAGAAACGAAGTTGTTGAGTTTCTTGAATCTAGGTTTACAATATTATCACAAAGTTGGTTTAAACATTTTGATACATCTATAAATAATTCATCGTTTTCCGACGTTTGAACGAGGATTTGATTCAAAATATGGATACTGTTTTCACCATGTAAACTATCCTTGTTTAAATCAAAATTGTCAGCGACTTTTACTATAAACTGCTGTTGCTGTTGTGTATTTGATGGTAATGATGATGATGGTGAATTGGCCACTATATCGGCTGCTTCTTGATGTAACCGTACGATAGCTTTGTACGAACAGCTATGGCCAAATCGATTCATTATCTCCATCAATTGTGATGATCGTCCATCTAAAACATTCACACAAATGATAAAAATGAGCACACAAAGTTTCAATGAAACGAAGGAAAAACGATATTAATTAAAACGGCACAAAACGGAATCGAGGAACAGTGTTGATGACATATAGAGAAGATTGTGCTTCTACGAGCTTTCGCTGACTTACTGACAAAAAGTCAGATTTGGGCTTGGAAAATCGATGAAAAATATTATTGCTAATATTGTTTCTATATTCTTCTGTTTCGTTTTGTTTAGTCATTACTTTCGAGAAAATTTTGCTTTCTCCCGTTTTTCGAGTATCTTCTCTTTGGCGCCTCTGGCAAGATAAAATTATTGGAAAAAAAGATGTTATATTAATAACTTACATCGAAAGATTTCATTTCCGAGGAAATAATGTTTGGGCGTTAGGTATTCGTTGTTTCGACAGTTGATGATATCGTAAACAATGGACGATATTTTTAACGATTTCTTAGACGATCGATAAATGTCGTTGTCGAAAATGTTGTATGTAGCGTAGCGTATTCACGTTTAAAATTTTGAAACTGTACATCGTTGCTAGTTAACATGCCAATTATATTTTTTAGTAATGTTGGTGCACAATCCCAATATAAATTCGAAGTGAAAGCAGCTAATTTTTGACGGTCTTCTTTTAATTTCTTAAAAAAATGATAGTTGTCGTTGACTGTTTGTCGTAGTATCTGGACAGCATCGAATAAAATTTCACATTTTCTCTGTTTTTCTTCGGCACTAATGTGATTGAGAATGGGACGATATGTATTGTGAGTAATACTATCTGACGACGAATTTTTTAATGCCAAAAGTGCATGATAGGATAAATCGTTTAAACACACATACATTCCACCTCGTTTGCTTAATTTTGTGAAATGTAGTTTATCACCATACCTCTGATTGAGTCGCTCACGAATAGATGTTGTCCGAAGTGTTGATTGTGATAATGGTTCATTTCGATGCTGTGATAGATGTTGGAATATCTCTTGAATTTTGGTTAGTGAGATTAAAGCACCTGTTCTTAATGTATCTTCGAGCCATCCACACATTTCTTCAAACCCATCTGGGTACAAGGATGATTTTTGTATGTCATTTGAAAGGTACGTAAACGTGCTACGATCAATAGATATTTGTGAGTTGTTATGATGAGAGCAACGGCGACGATCGGCTGAACACTACAAGTAAAAAAATCACTGCGTGTACAGATGGTTCTTCTCCTAGTTTGTTACATACCACTCTCTGTTTATATAAATTTTTTCTAAACTTTGATTTTATGCTGGGACTGCTTGTTGTACGTTCTTGCAACCGACTTTGTCTTGTTGCTAACATATCGTTACTATACAGACTATTTGTTGTTCTTGTCGGTGTTGATAATACTAATAGATTGTCTTGTTCATAGTCCAATTTACGCTTGGCTGTACTTCTTCTCTTTAAACTCGCCTAAAATAGAGAGAAATCGTGTACGGCGAACCTTTAAACAAAAGAAATAACTCTGTATCCTTAAAGAAGAAAAAGTTATAGTCAAACTACTGAGAGGCTCATTTATTCTGAAGCACCCGTTATTTGCTAAAAGTTTCTTAGTCTTGAAACTACCTTTCTATCACAATATCTCATGAACAAAGGTGAATCTTTCGGATTTGTCAACGATGTTAAATTATATGTGTCAATTTCATCTGTTAGTTTTAATCGTTGATCAACTGTTTCCGCTGGTACCCATGTTATTGATGATAACGTTCGAATCTGGCGTTTGCCGTCGATCGTAAGTAATGATCCATTTGATGTTTCCGTCAATAAGGGTGTTGGTGATGTATTATTCATACTATTTGGTAACGGTATTCTTGTATTCGGATTGCTGAATAACGACGACGCACGTACTGATATTTGAGAATTGTGATAACGACTACGATATTTGTCGTAGCATGTTTTGTGTACTTGTTCATTTAACAACGCGTGTGATAATTTTTTATGGTGTAAAGATTCGTAGGTTTGTGTCAGTTTACGTTCTACAGCGATACTGGAAACTGTGTAGTAATTCGACTTGGCTATTTTGTCTTGTTTCATACATAATAAACAAAATTGACGTCGCATTATAAAATACTCAATTGGCTAACGTACAACAAACAATCCAGCATAAATTTTTTAATTCCGTTGCTCCCAATGTTAGGCGACAGATCGTCCGATCAATCAAACCCAACGTGAAACACAGATTGGATACGGAAATCTAATTAAATTGGCGATTGAGTACTAATATTCCAATTGGTATGATTCGTTCAGCTAATCTTAAATAATAACAAACAAACAAAACTAATTTGTTCTTGTTCTTGTTCTTTCCTAAAAAGATGCTTGATTGTTGTACATACCCTCTCTCTTAAGGTATTAGCAAAATACAAGAACACCGACTAACAGAAGTCTAATCGAGGCGACCGATCGATAACAGAATAAAAGAGAAAGTAAATACGTATATACATATGTCAGGTAGTAGAGCACTGTTTAAACTGTCTGAAGAGGAGAATATTGAGCTATCTTAGTCAAGTAATGGAACAAAAATTTATTTGAATTGAAACTGTATTTTTTGCTATATTCTATTCTCTTCAGACAGTTTAAACAGTGCTCTACTACCTGACATATGTATATACATATTTAATTTCTCTTTCGTTTCTGTTATTTTTCATTCATCGATATAAATTTTTATAGCTTTTCCCATTTCATTTATACCACAATATATAGACCACAACGGTCTGGCTCCCCGCATTGTGGCTTTCGCTAAAATGTCAGCAATTGTTTTTACTATTACTTTCTTGGGACTGTATCCTGAAACGTTCAAGCTTAAGTATGGAGACACCTATCCAAGGCAGTTCAAAATTGTGTTTTAATTTCTTATAGGCGGAAGAAACATTTGTATCACTTTTTATTGTTAAATGAGAGTGTATTCGAGCTTCCACAGATCTAATGGACGCGAGCAAAGAAATTAACATGCACAGATATAGTTATTAAGAATACTCTTCTTCCTTTGAGCTGTTGAAGCGAACCATACTAGCGGGTGCTGCAGAATAAATGAGTCTCTCAGTCTTTTGATTATAACCTTTTCTTCTTTGAAGAAACAGTTATTTCTTCTTTTAGAAGGTTCGCCGTTCTATTTTCTACAAAAAATGTATTGAATTAACATACACTAAAACTGAATGAATGTAGATGAAATTTCAATCTTCATTACTTTCCAACTCAAAGCACAACAAAAAAAGATATTTTGAACACGTTACCATGTACAAAAGTGGAATCAAAATGTATGTTCTTGTGCTACGAAGCGTCATCTTTCTTTTCATGTAGCATACATTCGCTTTAAATGTGTTTTTCTGGCACATTTGTGCTGTTTGAACAATTTCAGTTTTCACACAAGTTATTGTACGTGTATCACTACCAGAATATGAATCTTCACTTTGAGGACGAAAAATGTAAGCACCCGATGCTTCAAATTCGGATTCTGACTTATTTCCAGTAAAGGCTATAAATAAACGAGTATTTACAAGAATGATAAAAGCTAAGTAATACTGATAAAGATCTTTTCCATTGCGGCCATTTTTAAAGAATTCTTGTATTTATTATTTTTTTAATGCGAAAATCAATTTTTTTGGAAAAAAAGCCTATTTAAATTCACTTTTTAAAATTCTTTTAGAAAAATCTATTTAAATTCATTTTTAAAAAATTCATTTATATTCATTCTGCGTAACTTTTCGCGAAAAATCTATTAAAATTCATTTTATTTTTATCTGGAGAAAAAAGAAATTTAAATCAACCTTTTACAAAACTAAAACCAAATTCATTGAGATAGTAATGTATTTAAATAGATTTTTCGCACGCAGAGTTAGGCAGAATGAATATAAATGAATTTTTTAAAAATGAATTTAAATAGATTTTTCTAAAAATACTCAAAACTCACTCAAAAATAATCTTATTAAAACCACTTAAACTTAAAGAAGTAAAGAAAAAAATTAAAACCAATAAAATACTAAATATAAAAAAAAACTAAATTATTATTACTTAACAATACTACACCCTTAACAAAAAACCAAAACAAAAAATTAAAATAAAATAAAACTAACATTAAAAATAAAACTCTAATACGACAAATTAGCATTATAAAACTTAATTCTTATTAATAAAAATTAATTAACAAAAAATTAAACAAAATTAACCACAAAAAAACAAAAAACCTTATTTTGAAACAATGGTTTAAAAACTAATAAACGCAAATTATCTAAAACAAATCTAAATACGTAAAGAACCAGAAGACTTATATAAATATATAGAAGTAGATATAACCACTATGTAAAATACATAAGCTACAAAAATAAAATATAAAAAGAATCTACTCTTAAATTAACTATATAACCCTCAAAAAAACCTAAGTCATAAACATCAAAAGACAGCAAAAAAAAAGAAATAAAACACAAATATTAATCTTACCTCAATTAAAATCAACTAAAGAACAAGAAATATAAAGAACAGAAACTACAATACCACTTAAATAAATTATAACTAATAAATACTTTAAAAATAAAACTATTTTAGCAAAAAAAAACTACTATAAACAAAACAATACAAACTAAACTTAAAGAACTTATTATATAAGGAAAATAATAAGTAGATATATAAATTCAAACAATTATTAATAACAAAAAATGAACTCTAAATTCACTAAACATTATCATAAAAATAACATACTTCCTTTCGTACTACATATTAAAATAAAAAGATAAAATCTAACCTAGTTCACACCGGTCTAAACTCAGATCACTTAAAATTATATAGTCTAACAGACTAATAACAAAAAAATCTACTTAATTTCGATTAATGATCCAACATCGAGGTAATAATACGATCTTAATAATTTTATTATCCTGTTAACCCTAAAGTAATTATAAAATAATAATTATTAAATCAATAAAATTACCCCAATTAAAATAAAATTTAAAATTTATAGGGTCTTATCGTCTAATTATTAAATTAAATGTATTATCACATAAAATAAAACTTAAATACCATTCAAAAAACCTTAATGATTCTTTTATTCATTCATTCCAGTTTCTTATTAACCCTTTGATTCCGGGCGTCTCGTATACGAGACGCCCGGAATCAAAGGGTTAAAAAACTAATTTAAACAGATTTTTCATGCAGAAATGACATCAAATAGATTTGTTGGTCCAACATGTGTAAATCTATTTTATTTTTGTATGAAAAGTCGGTTGAAATTAATTTTAAAAAAATTCATTTAAATTCATTCTGCCTAACTCTTCGTGCGAAAAATCTATTTAAATACATTACTATCTCAATGAATTTGGTTTTAGTTTTGTAAAAGGTTGACTTAAATTTCTTTTTTCTCCAGATAAAAATAAAATGAATTTAAATAGATTTTTCTAAAAGAATTTTAAAAAGTGAATTTAAATAGGCTTTTTTTTCAAAAAAATTGATTTTTACATTAAAAAAAAATTGGCACATTTCTTTAAAAATTGCCGCAATGGGCTATAATAAAAAAGTACTGTTTCATCGGACCAGTGATACTTTTGTCCAAATTTGTCTGATCTGATTTAGTTTCAGGTATCATCATAATCAACACGAACCCTCTAAAAATATAATCATTCAACAGCGTAAAAGCTGGCTGTTAACAAATTTCTAGCCAAACTTACTTGATTTTGCAGGATACATGCATTATTTTTTGATATTTCGGTGTCTTCAGCTATTGTAAAAGTAATGATTCTTTTTCAGCTAAATACGTCGCAAAAGCAGATTCAACAATAAACCTTAGTCTCTTTTTCTTTTACACGAAGTATCATATCATAATTACCGTTTACTTCGAAATAATATGTGTTAAATCCCAACGCTGGTAAAACAATTCTGAGTACTACTTCAAATTTGGCAAAACGTTTTCGTCCAGGTATGAAATATGCTGCTTCGGAAATTTTCAAGAACTGGAAACAGCAAGAAAATACTAAACAAATAATAGAAATAGAGTAATAACAACAACAAATAACAATAATAATATAACTATTACTCGTTATTATACAATTAGGCATGCAACGGTTATTTTATCGGAGCTCTTGGCCGCAGTAGTTTTAAAAATCGGAGAAACTTTTTAAAATTTTTTCGAGTCGACAGTTTTGTGCACAAATGTTTGTTCTACAAAATAAGACATTGTAGACTTTCTCACGATGGTTCATCGATGAGATATGAATTTTTTTCTAGTAACCGCTCGATTTTTCACGTAAAACCATTGTATCTCATCGACCAACCGTCGTGAGAAAGTCGACAATGTCTTATTTTGTAGAACAAACATTTGTACAAAAAACTGTCGACTCGAAAAATTTTTAAACAGTTTCTCCGATTTTTAAAACTACTGCCCCCCCCGAGAGCCTCGATAAAATAACCCTTGTAAGTCTTTGACAATTTTTGATTCATTATCATCAAAGATTCTTAAATAAAAAACTTTCAAGCTATCTTTGTTGAAAAATTTTCCTTTCGACTATTTAGACCTTCAATACGTCCATGTAAACAAGGAGAAAAAATAAATAAAAATGGCGCATGTATCAACGGGTGATTATTTCTCTTAAGGTTTGAGATGTTTATCGATATCATCTTAACCGAATACATGATCAATAATAACAATTTAAATAAATAAATGACTTGACCAGTTGACTGTACTACTGGAGTGAACTTTTGTTAGGTGTTTTTTCTTTGGCATTTTGTTTTCTTATAAATTTGGAACGACAAGATGCGCATAGCTCTGAGACGTCTCAAATTAAAGACAAAAGTGTACTGAAGATTTTTACATGTACACACACTCTACAAGATCTTTCGTTCAGAAAATATAAATCTATGGTGGTTATTTGTATTTAGTTAAAATCACCATTCGAAAATTATGAAAGGAACATAATACAAAAATAAAAGAACGTACCGAAATATTTCATTTCGATAGCAAATTTAGCGGACCAAGTGGTAAATAAAAGAAATAAATGAAGTTGTTTTTGGTAGCGCTTCTTACAACAGTTCTGATATATCACTACTCATATCGTATTTCTTGCAAGATTGTTACCTCTGATCAATTCAGATCAGAATTTTAATCAGCTGTTGTCAGCCTAAGAACTGACTCTTTCATCTATAAAATAAATAACGGTCTGCAAAATCCTTCTATAGCAATGAAACAACTTACAACTCTTTTTTGAATATTAAAACCTCACACTGGATACTCTGAGCTTAATAACTGCCAAAATCTTATCTTTTGTTCCCAGGTAGAATGAACGAATGAGATCTCCTACGCTTACGAGGGAAGGTCTCCAAGTGCCACTCTCACTTTTCAATGAGACACATCCTGGTTAGTAGAGTTCGACGAGCTGATCATGATGGCATAAAGCGTTCTTCCCCATAGCCACTATTTGGAAC
>CAJNOQ010006499.1:0-13539 GCA_905250885.1 Didymodactylos carnosus
CCGCTGCTGTTCAAAACTATTTCCTAGCCGAAATACGTGCCAAAAATCTATACTTTCATACGGGGAGAGGGTCGCACAAACAATACTCCTCAAAAACATTTTTTGGTGAACATGTGTCATCTTGAAAAGTGAGTGTGTCATATACAACTCGATGCCTTCTATCCAACGGTATGGCTGATGTCAAATGAGATTCCCCGTAAAACATGTGAAATAGAGAAATACCGTCCAAACTAGTGTAATACATAATATATTCTAGAAATATTCTCTCTGAAGCGTGTGTCATAGGCAAAAACGAATGGTTTATTTACATTTTGGCGAGCTAAATGTGTCACACCTAAGACTTGTGTCAAGAGTTTTATTGTATAATGGACTTTACAACAAAAGTGACTACATTTTCAGAAAAATGAAAACTTGTGTTTTTTAGAAATGAACATCAAGGGAAATCAGTTAAGGCTGAAGTTCTTTACACGTTTTTTTTTATAGCGAATAGAGTGGTGTTTCAATTATGTCGAGCCCATCGTAATTATATAGTCCCGATGGATGCATATCATTGAATTTGTAATATTTGTGGTTTGTTTTGATCATTGAAGATTTTTGAGTAGTATAGTGCGAGAAGAGGATATTTGGCCATGTTTTAGTGATGTTCTGATGTAAACTTGTTTCTGTTGATAGATTTGATAATTGAACTATGGGCTGTATCGATTTTAATAGATGACGAACGCGTTCTTTTACGAAGTACGCAAAGGCTCCTAGCCCGATAAATGTTAATATGCCAAACACAGTCACGATGGTAATTGTGTGTGCCGGTTTTAGTTGGGGATTTTGCCGATGTTCCAGTTCAGCATATTTTGTTGCTGAGAGCCTATCTGTTCTTTCAAAGAATCTAAAAGATCCATTGCTCCTCAATTTGAATATAATTTTAGCATTGAAATATTCATTTGCTACACTCGATATGAGACTTTTGTAATGTCATATGATCGTGCTTTTAAAACGTAAGGTTTTATATCATGATCAGGACAGCATTTTTCGCCATTATGTGTAATGTTATGTTCGCATAGAATTGTTTCTTTACAGCCTAAATGAACAAGTGCTATCATTTTTATTTGTAGCCATTCTTTATTGTTCAGTACACATGTAATCTGTGTGTTCGTCGATATGGCTAATGTACCGGGTAGAATGCGTTCTACGTAAGATGAAATGGATGAAGACGGTTTTGTGAAACAACTTTTGACACCTTTACCAGCAACTATTTGTTCTAAACGTTCATTTTGAATATGAGCATGAATAACCGGAGGATTTCGACAAACAGTATAATTTCCTAGATTACAATCGTTGTCATAAGGTTTTTGCGCTCATTCCATATAGGTGCCATCTTCACCAAGAGCAAATAATTTCGGTAAACTATTTACTTCAACGGCTTTCTTTCCTTTAAAATGTGGTATTGTTAACACCGAATATATGTAACAATTTGAATTGGTGAGTGTTTTCAGGACGGTAAAATAACTGGTAAAAACTAAATTTCCTCTCTGTTTTGGCGCGTATTCATCGGCCGTTTTACTTTGATTGGAGTGAAAAACCTAAAATATTCAAATATAATGCTTAACTAGGGTATTCATACATAACATTACCGATTATTTCCATGCATGAGAAAGGCGAAACTTTGACGGAACGTAAAGAAATTTGAAAACAGTCAAAATCTAAATTTAGTCTATAAATGTTTTTCTGCACTCATATATTCTGCTTCAGGTTCCATATAGATATAATGCCTTTTTTATCGAAAAGTAGTTTGTCTGTGTTTCATTGAGAGTAGGGATGTTCGCTTCTCGGTTCCAGTTGCAAACTTGGAACAGTCCCATGGTTCTGGGTTCTCAGCTTAGAACCGGAAACTAATTTTTCAAGCAGTACCAATTCAACGAAGGTTCCGCCGAAACCGCCGTTCCGGTTCTCGAGCTATAACCCCAAGCGAAAGAAACCACGATTCCGGTTGTTTACAAGAGCCAAGAACCGAACGTCATCAATTGAGAGTTATTCACTATATCATTGAACGGTTGAAACTGTATTGTTTGAGCAAAAAGCATTCGTGTGACAAAAACGGATTTTGATTCTTCTAAACTCGGAATCGAATTTTTCAATTGAGCAAAAGCCATTTCAATTAATTCATTTTGTTCGGTCATTCCCAAAATCGAAATTAAATCGAAATTAAGATCATTATTCGAAATTCGCATGAGCGAATATTTTAGTCTTTCATATCGACGTTCGATCTCTTTATTAACGTTATAACGAATTTGTTCATCATTGATTACACTTACATCAATTCAGCACTTCCCATTACATACAACTGTCATACTATGTTCCCATCACCACTAAAAAATGTCGAAGAGTCCACTACTGTGCTTCGGCAAGGTAAACACGCATAAGATTCAAACGTTAATACTAAAACACTCTTCTATATTCTCAAAATTTAGACGATATAACGTCGAAAAATCCTTTATTACTAGCTGTTTGCTTAAAGACGCCAGTTCCATGTTTGCACAACTTTCACCAACTATTCAAAAAGGATGTGATCAATGTAGTTGACAGAGTAATGTTCACAAACATACTCAAACGTGTTGGAAGTATAGCCCTACTATAGGTCGTTTGGACATGCCCAGAAAGAAAGTAGAAGAAACAAAGCTAAATGTTGAAACTGGACAAATCAAAACGGAGTCATGACACCATTAATAATTTCAACGAATTTATAATCGCCGTTTGTCGTCCAAATATGGAGATGAACTAAAAAACCGCATTCGAGATTTTTTATTAATCATCCTTTTTAGCTTTTTGGACATTTTTCTTGACCGAGAAGTCGCAGAGGCTCGAAAACGTCTCACTTTGTTCAGAATTCAATTCGGTGTGGTTCTAGACCATTTTCAAAGAGTCTGATTGTTGAGAAGCTTTTCTGAAGATCCGGCCTCTGGAAAACCCTCTGGATAGTTATTGAAAATTTTAAAAATGTTTCCATTGAATTAGGCATTGTATTTAGCCTACTTGACGCCATTTCCATTAAATTTGGACAAAAAAAATCGAGACTTAATCGAAAATAACCCAATCTTTTTCGCTTCGTTTCAAAGAAAGTCGTTTTTCTCCGCAAGGAAGATGAATTTCAAAAATCGGCAAATATACTTTTAAAGCTTTTTTCAGGACGGTTCTTTTCGCGTACGACTCAGTGCGACAGCTCTTAACACGAAAAACTAGATACAGTTACAAAATAGATCACTCCGTTTTGACACGTACTGGTTCGGATGTCTATGTCGGACGAGTGTTACCTCTGGAATGACCTAGACAGCTGTTTTCTAAATCCGTTTTTGACGCTGATTCAGAAAAATATAGTTAGAATTTTCTAGCTTGCACTACAACTTTAAAAAAATCACTTTTATAATGGCGGTCGGCTTTTGCGGCTTTTTAGCACTTCACAGTTTTCCGCATTTTTCTCCATGAAGAAAGCTTTTAAAAGCTGCGAAGATGATGTTTGAGATCAGTTCGATGCGGTGGATCAGAAATATGTCTAACAAGGTCAGAAAACTTTCACTGCAATGCTGAATTAGCTGCACCTTAGTTTCTCACGGAAATAGTACGAACCAGTAAGAGAAAGAAACTCAGTTCTAGCGTATCTTAATCTAAAATAACTAAGAAATGTTGTGAACTTCCCTGATTCCAAACAAAAAGCGCATGATGTAATATACAGCTAAAACGTTTTCTGGATATCCTCTGAAGATCCGAAGCACATTGCAAATATTTGTAATCGCTTCGGCATCATAGACTATCTATATTCTATACGTTTATTATCCGTAGATGACTTTTTTTGTGATATGAAAATCGACTGATTCCAGGCGACATCTAATAACGGACTGCAGAAAGTCTCCTTAGTTTTTTTTATCTATAGCAGTAGATAATTCCTCCATCTCTTTAAATATTTTCTTTCTCATGGTGATTATGGCTAGAAAAGAATAGTCTATTTTTCTCTCTTGTGGTTGTGATTGGCTTATCCATGGAATATCTATCAGTCATTTTTCCGTATTTTGCGGACACATACAACCATTTTGTAATTCCCTAGACTAAAGTCAAGGGAACAACAAAATTTCACTTTTGCTTCTTAACATAACTATCCCTCCCTGTGGCTACGTAATATTTGAATAATCCTTTCGAATATTATGTGATCAATAAATGTGGTTATGCAAACCAGTAGTCTGCAGATATATGAAACATACAATAGAGAATTCTTGTCATAGAAAAAACAAAATAGAAAAACGTTTCATTCGTTCTGCTCATTTGTGTTTTCTTCTCTCTTTCATAGGAGCGAACGAGACACGTGGATATCCAAAGTACAGTTCTATTATATACTACATTTATTATATTTTATTTCGTTCCATTGCTGTATAATGTAAAAAAGGTTAAATATAAAATACACAGTAACTTCTTTCGATGCAAATTCAAAAAAGTCCAACGATAAATTATTCGTCGAAATCGTCCATTCATAAAAAAGTGGTTTAGCTTTTCATGACCAAATTCAATCCGTATGAGTAAAGTATGACTTTCCGAATGTTGCGCAAGTGACCTTGCTTTTAAAATCTTCATGTATTTTTATTTGAAACGGCAATCGAATTGATCAAACAAATGTTTAACTACTAAAGAAAACAATAACGCTATTTATTAGACGATTTTTTCCTCTCTGCACTGTGGTTATACCTGTTCATCATTTGTGTGTATTTGATATATGATATTCTCATAAACCAGAATGGATTCTTCTAACTTAAAGACTGTAAGCGTTAATAAAAGATTACAAAAAGAACTGAAAGGAATTAGAAATCTTAATCCACGAATAAATTGTGTGGTTATTGATGAGCATGATATTTATCACTTGAAAGCAACAATACAGGGCCCGGAAGGAACACCGTATGAAAACGGTCTATTTGATCTTGATATATGCTTACCTCAAGACTATCCATTTAAATCACCAAAAGTAAGATTTGAAACCAAAATTTTACATCCGAATATTAACAATAAGGGTGAAATTGGCTTAGATTTGTTATATGACCATTGGGCACCATGTATAAAAGTAGAAGATATTTTATTAGGAATATTATCATTAATGTCCAATCCAGATAATGAATACCATATAACAGATGATTTTGAACTTTATGAGAAAAATCCTAAGCTTTTTAATATAAAAGCAAAAGAATGGACACAAAGATGGGCACTTCGTTCAACAATGTCTTCTCCTGAGCAACAACACCAAACGACGAAGACTTTAGTATCCACTACGGAAAAGGTAATAACTGAACACAAACAGCTCTACACGGACACATACCGTCATTCCAATAACGTGTCTGAGTGAGAGGTGTTGCGTCAATTACTTTAATCTAAGAAAACTTCTTTTCTCATTTAAAGCATCAACCCAAACAACAACCTGAGGACAAGCAGATGAGATCTGAAGGTGTTGTGTGGTTCTGGAAATCAAATTTAAATCCATGGTCAACTATAGAAGAAGATAGATGGGAACAATATTCTGCTGATGAAATATTGATGTTAGAAGAAGCAGTTAACGATCAACAACAATGTGTTTATTTAAATGATTATACCATCGATTTAGAGAACGGTTTACATACAAATAGTAGTGATGATAACAAAGTTCAAAGACCAATAAAACGACTAGGCTAAATTTGACTTACGCCTCTGTCGAATTATTATACGAAAAACAAAAACTTTCTAAATTTATAGAAACGAGTTATACTTCTAGAGCATCGAGAAGCGAGGCACACACTTGATATTAGTTGTTTTTAGAAACAGTTTCAATAGACTTCATGGAGACAGGTGATTTTTTGAGAGTGCCACGACGCATATCGTGTTTTAACGATTTCTGTAGAAATGTGCGTTTTTTGGCACTTTTCTTGTCACACTAACGCAACATCAGAAAACGCATGGTTCTTATATAAACTTTCTTGCGCTGTATTTCGCCCTACAAAAATAAACAAGACAACGACAACTTTTTGTCTGTTATCGCAGAATCTTTCTTTTACGTTCTACTGCCTGTGTTTTTCAATAAAATTTTCGCAAAATGTTTTTTTGTTTAACAATGCAACAAGACGATGGCTCATTGCGATGACTCATCGATGGGTCACCGTAGCTAGTGCATTATTCGAAAAAGCGGTATATTGATACAAGTAGTCTTTTTCGACTGAAACTTTACTTAGAGATTTCTCTAAGTAACTCCACTTAGCGTGAAGAAGACTGCGGTCAGCAGACTTGGGATGAGCCACGGGGCTTTGTCTGTAGGCGGGTTCGATGAGCGTGTCCGGTGATTGTCTGAGAAACATATAAAGCTTTATTGCTCTTATCACAGACAATAATATTTTATGCATAAAAACGGTGATATTTTTATGCGTTTTATCGCAAAAAGTTTTGTTTCTGCAGAAAAACGCAGAAGGAATTTATTCAGGTTTTTTCAAAACAACGGACCTGAATTTCCACAATTTTTTGCAAAAAAGTCTCGCGAAATTTCGACATGGGCGATTTCATACTTGACAGATGACTTGGGAGTTTTGTTGTTCATCGCGTACTTCAAAGGTACTTTGTTCGAATCTCGGCGTCGACAAGTTATGTAATAATGTTCAGTAAGGTGATTATGTTTTAGAGTCCCTCGGATCAAACGTTCGATAGTTGACTTATTATGTTGCGATGTACTGTACATTTCCTCCGCGTAGCTTGTAGCTTTTCCTAAAGTTATTATGTGATAGTGAATGCGTATAGGGCAGCTCAAGTAGTCGAGCGAAAACCTGTACGTCAGGTTATTCTTCTGGCCAGAGATGCAATTAATGACTGGTAACGACTATAGGCGACCATGTCAGAAGCTTGTCACTGGTAGCAAAGATGCTGAAACTGCCACTTGCCAGCATCCCATAGATGTCCAGCATACGTAAAAGCTCTAAATTTGAAATTAAGCGATGTTGTGCATATCGACCTGTCCAAATGTAACGGAATTTCATTTTTCTAACTTGTGCGCCCTCTATCTCGGCAAGCCGGAATAGATAAAAGTGAAATTTTTATCAAACGTGCACCCCGTCTGGTTCTGCTACAAAGAAAATTTTGAGTTGAATTAATTCACTCGATCAAAAGTTATAGGCAAAATGAAGGCCGTAACGGAATCTCCAAAAACGGAGGGTTTTTTTCAGAGATTTTAGAGCTTTGATAATTTCTCTAAAGGTAGACATCACAGAAGACCTTGTTTGTATAAAACTTGTAGACTTTTCTTCAGACGTTCAGGATATCTAATTGGTTTTGTCTGAGGATGTCTGGCTCAGAAAAAAGAGCAAAACTACGTCCGTAACGGAATTTCATCTTTTTTCGTAGTTCCATATGCGGTGATTACTCCCCATTGCGAAGTTTCACTAGGAGCAATTTCACGTGATGCGGTCGGTTGACCGGACGAAATGCTGATAAGCCTCACTTGAATTAAGGGTACAAACTCTTTTCCCGATTTTTGACTTCTATTTGAAAAAGACCTCCGAGCTCTCAAAGGCGTCCATTTTTGCAGATAGATTCTACTGAACTGAAGAAACTCTCTCATGTGAATGAAGGTTTTGATACATTCTATTTCCGAATCCGATCTCAAAATTTGAAAACTTTAATTTTAAAATGGGTTTTGAAGTTCAAAAACCACTTTAAAATTGAGATTTTCAATTTTCGACCTCTGATTCATGATCAGCGTGAAAAAGTGCCTTTAATGATGTGTGTCGCAAAACTAATAGCGAATAAATTTCACGCAAACTCCTGAAACGAAGGAGACCGTTAGGTGGACAAGCCAATATGGAGATGGAGTTGAACTTTTGGACCTTCTGGAATTTGAAAAACCAGATTCTGTAGAGAATCCAGTTCCCTAGACAGCCATTTTCTATAACCCTATGAAGCGTCTATGAACGTTCTCTCTCCTTTTTATTTCGATCTAAGCAGTTAGAAAATATAAATTGCGTGAAGGATTGAATTATTAAGTATCTCATAGAGGTATTCTAATCGAAAAAAAGGAACAAAACTGACTATATGGGCATCTTCGTTTATTAGAAATACTTGATATAAATCTTCTCCGAACAATTCAGTATCTCAAAACATGTATTCTCGACGATAAAAAATTGTAGAGAATAGCAAAAATTCAAAAAGGTCCTACAGTAACCACTACGGATGTAAAAAAGTTTTTTAATCTGAATACTTTCATTTCTTTTGTTCAAGCAGTACAATGGTTATGCAAAATTTAGCCACATACATGAGTAAAGTTCAAAGTTTTAAGCTCTCAATGGGTTGCTGTGGAGTGAACTTTGTCAATGGTCGTTGGTATCGTTTTTGCAGTTCGTCTTCGGTAGAAGCAGTAGCATAATGTTCGATAGAAACATGTCCGTTGGAATTCTTTTGTGTAAAATTCACTCGGATAGATGTACACATAATAGATTAACATTGAGGGCGCAGGAATCAAGAGTATGAATGCAATATGAAGACGAAGGTTCGCTAAAGACGAGTATGGAATACATTTGTTGAGTAAATGACCATGGATAGCGTTTGGCATAAGACAGGTGGTAAGACAAATAGGTGGAATGAGAAAATCTCGATGAATATATAATTGTCGAAGCCATACACGATAAAGACGTTGGTTAGGTCGACTACTCCTATATATAAGCAGTTTTCGTCGAGCAAGTGTAGTAAGAATGCATGCTGAACAAACTAAATGGGCAACACATGGAGTAATGACATAAATGTATGAGGAGATGGTATCGACACGATTCCATGCTGGATGTGAAATATAATCGTATGCACATATCAACTGTCCATACGAGTCAAGAATATAGTCTCGAGCAAAAATGGCTGGCAGATTAGAAACAGCAGCAAAGACAAGAAATCCGAATGAAGTGAGCCATGCGCGGAGACGTGATCCAAACATATTCAAATTGAAACATTCAATAAAAACTCGTTCAACAGAAATTCCGACACTTGCCCATATGCCTGTATAGCCCATTGTCAATCCTACGTAAGGAATTCCATAACATGACCATAAACGATATGATTCGCTATCATATTGGATTATAGTCAAGATAGTCGATTGAAGACAGATCATGTATGCCATAGTGCACGTAGAAAACAGAATAAGATAAATACCACAAGCCGTGATTCGAATACTTTCACGTGTAAATACCATCAAAGCCACAATATTGTTTACTAGACCGATGGCAACAAATACCGTAATTACAACAATGTAAATGACACGTGTCGAGGGAATATCTTGTAGAATAGCTGTAGAAAATGGAAGATCAATTAGATTGTAGGGAGTTTCACAGCGAGTGCCGAGAAAACATGCAGTTGAGCATAAACAGCTGTCCGACACACAGTGACCTCCATTGAGACAGGAGGCATTGCTGTTATTCGAACACGACGACATTGCAATGAATAAGAGAAAGAAAGGTGGAAATTTATTTTATAAAATCACGCACACTTGAGAAACACTTGCCATCGTTGCCCGCTGCTTCTGGTTTTTGCTTTTTAGTATCATTCATCAAAGGACGTCCTATAGCACTTTCTCTAGACAAACAAGTTTCTGTAGAATACGTTAATGGAGGAAGAATCTCCAAGCTCGCATCGACCAGTTTAGCTAAAAGTCTGCATTGTTATCTCACGCAGGATTAAATCGAAAGATAGATGAATACAGGTATTATGCTTTGATCAGTTTGGTAATTATTTATTGAGATAGATTTTGATACGAACGAGCATTATTGAAGGACGGAAAGGCGAGTTTTGATGGTTCATTGCTCAGTGACGGCTCTAGCAAAGATGATCGTGCTACCAGACTAATTCTTTGTACAAAGTAGCACTTCGAAGACGTATGTTCTAATCGTAATATGTCTCAATCTTCGGGACTTAATGTACTGTAGATTCATTAAAATTGGATCGTTCTGGTACGCATATTGGATTAATTCATATCAGTGGCGTCTTTGTATATTCAGAATATTTTTATATAGAGTGTAGATAGAGAATAATAAGAACTAAGCAATGCGAAGTTCGGATTTTGTTTGCTCGCTTAATTTTGTCATCACTGTGTTTGCTTATGCATAAACTCCTTGTTCGTTTTTCAAGTCTGTAGATCTTCTGGTTGTTGTCAAACCGCAACAAAATAGATTGCGTTCGAAATTCTGTTCCAAACCATGGAAGAAGCCATATGATTTTTGACTCAATAACTCAGAACGGCTACGCCGCGGCACTACAACTAAATGCGTAGCTCGCTGGTTCTTTTAAAACTTTTGTGCCCAAAACTGTGTCGAATGGATTACTTTGACACGATAATCTTCATAATCTATACGCGAGGCACAATACTAAAAAAATGCTTTGAATTGTCAAAATTCACATAAGATATGACAAATTTTCCAAACTTTCGAAGACAAAATGTATTATGCTGTGATCTGGTAACAATTAGTAGATGAGCGGATCTGAAAATGAGCAAGTACAGTGATCAAAAACACTCGCCAGGCCAGATGGATTTGATCAACGCATCACATTGCCCTAATTCTCCTTTATCTGCACACAGAAAATGTTTTATTCACGAGCTAATATGGCACCATTGAATACAGTTTATCCCAATGGCTTGTCCACGTAACGCGACACTTCGCTGATCCAGTTCTTTTTGAATTTTTTCAAGTCAGCTTTGGAAGAGTCATCAGTTGTGCAAGAGGTATGCGATTTCACTTTTCGACGAACTAGAATACTCACATACATCGAAATGTATCTTGCATAGATAGTTCTTAAATTGACTGGAAGATAATAATGGAAAGACTGAAAAAAGCTTGATGAATCTCTATGTTTTCTTATCCGGAGGAACTTTGAAAACCTCGGAGCAGTTTGCTTCGGACCCGTCTTTTGTGAACGAGCCCATCTCTGACCGGATGATTTTGTACGCTGCATACTCCTTGACGATGTCGACGATTTAAAAGTAAATGTGGGCGAGCAGCAACTTTTATTTCTATTTGATTTATGGTGAGCGGTATATAAGACACAGAAATCAATTATCCACATTAGTCAATGAATAATTTCTTTCTAAGGTAAAAATTTTCAATAGGAATAGTAGAATTAAAATCACTATTTAAACATATTCATAAAGTAACAACTTTATTTATTGAGACGTTACATTCTATACTACAGACCTTCATCAGTCAAAATGTTTGTATAAATGTTAGTAGAAAAAAATATCGAAAGAATATAAAGAAAATGTGGAAAGAAAGGAGAAAACATACTATCGAATGAAGAATGATGAATCACTATCAAAACAATTTTAACTGAAAGCTTTTCTGAGAGTAAACGTCTTCTCCTTTTCTTGCACGAAATAAGTCCATTAGTAAACTGTCTTTTATTATTCGTTTTGTACCATTAGATTCAAGCGCCAACACTGTTGAGTTCCAAATTGTTATTATGTCGTTTTTCGAACCCCCTGTTGTGAATTCAATACATTACTCATTCGAAACAAGCGAATTTTGCAAGCACTCAAAACACAGGGTGAAAGAGAGTTTTAAGAAACAGATAAAATATAATGGGTGGGCCACAACGAACTACGCGCTTCTTGTTTTCAATTTTCTCCACTTCCTTAGGCTTGGCCGAGCTATTTTTTAACCAAATCATTTCCCGTTCAATTCTCTATAAGGCGGCGTTCTTTACAACGGCCTTGTGATATTCTTAGTTTAGGATATAGGAAAGCTTAAGAGGATGTAGTGCAAGACGATTCTGAATGAACTTTGGCTCCAAACAGGCAATATTCAAATATACGGACTTGGTCGGGATAAGACAAGTCCTCTCTTAATTTTTATGTCTCGAGCATAGGTCGATTCACCGTTGAGTATTGAGGAAAGTCCAGCGAGATGTTTTGATGAAGATCTGCTCAGAAGTCCAAAACATAGCACGATTTTGGCCGATGCTTCTTCGTCAGCAATAGATCAGAAAATTCGTTTGGACAAATTAAATTGCTGTGGAAAATATGCTCAGCTTTTGGGCCTCATTACTTAATAATTAAAACATAAGATGCACGGAAAGCAGAGTTTGAGGAGCGGAATTTAGATTTCGCTCGTTTATACATCATTCGATAGAAAATTGAATGAGGATCACTAATATCACGTCCCAATCTTCCAAAACCGTTTCCTCGCTGATATATCCTCAAAGTACTTGGAGCATGTCAAAACCTTAAAAATCTACGTTTTCGAAAAAGTGATCCTGGATTTTCCGGATTTCGTTTTCGAGTTTTGAGGTTAGATGTTTCAGATTCAACGCTGAAAACTGAATCTAGAAAAGCAGCGTTCAGACTTCTAGGACTGAAAATGGATTTTTCCCGGTGTCTAAAACCGATACATGCTGCAAGCGTGCATCAAACTTTGCGACCCTAATTCAGCCTTTCCCAGAAGATGCTAGTGCCAAAACTTTTACATGGTTAGATTCGCCAGAGGCTAACAAAAGAGTTTTTTTCGAAATTCTTTTTCTTCACTGAGAAAATCGACTTGCACTGAGCACATCCGTGCACTGACCTGTGCACTGTTTGTACAACAGCAGTATTTTCATAACGAATCAACGTTCAGAGCCGAGACATTTTTCATTTTGTAGAGAAAGGTTTAATCTACTTAATTATCTAGTTGAGATTAGTTTGTAGCTTTATTGCAATAACTTTTCGAAAAAGAGCGAAAAATGGAGGCCGTTAACTGGACAAGCCGATAGGAAGAATGAACTTAGAATGCATCTGCTCGTATCCCGGTAAGAAACTTAATCGTAATCAGATTCGATTTGGTTTATTCAGATTTTTCCAATATTTGGATCAAGTGCTGATAAGTTTCTTCTATACAGTCGATAGTTTCAGCTTGTTATCTATGGTTGTCAAAAATTGTCGTTGAACAGATTTGAAGATCGAAAAGAAAATTTTTAGCATCTACAGTTTTTCATATGTAAATCCATGCGCTCTATACAACCGTGGCAAAAAAGGCGGAAAAATTGTTTTTCCCGAAGTTTTACA
This sequence comes from Didymodactylos carnosus, assembly GCA_905250885.1. Lineage (NCBI taxonomy): Eukaryota > Metazoa > Rotifera > Eurotatoria > Philodinida > Philodinidae > Didymodactylos > Didymodactylos carnosus. The sequence continues at coordinate 13,055 of CAJNOQ010006499.1, forward strand.
TGATTAGTACTCATGTCAGACTATCAAACTATGTTTTCGGACTGATGGCATATTCAAGTTCAGTTTTGCTCGTTTAGTATAACGGTTCCTAGCAAAATCTGTTCTGATAAACCAGCAAAACTTGAAGTTGAATATGCCATAAATTAACGAATCACTTACTTACAATCTCAAATCGAAAAAAATGTAGTGACTCATGAAAACGATGTCTTTTTTTAAGAAGTTTTTGACCGGCTATATATTGGAGAATAATGAACAATATACAGAGAAAATGAGATGTAAACACATCGACGACAAATGAATTAAAGAAATAAGCCTGAGAGAAAAGTAATCACAGAAAAAGTGTCAGAATATTTCATTTGCATGAAAATTATTCATCGTTTTTTGCCGTGTGTAACTCTAGAATAGTTGACCGTAATATACGTATATGTACACAATGAGAAATGTATGTTATAGACTGATGGTAGATATCATAAGATAACCAAAGT
>CAJNOQ010006500.1:0-13537 GCA_905250885.1 Didymodactylos carnosus
GAGATTTTAGTTAAAGCTATTTAGCTATTTGACTTTTTTTGTAAATTAGAAATGTGATAAAATCGAAAACTTCAGCTTTGAAACACTTATATTTTACCAGAAAACGAAAATATTTGCAAAGAAATGATGAAAGTTGAAAAAACGCAAGACCCACGTCGCGAAGCAAATTCAATCGCTTGTAATTCGTAGAAATGGGACTCACGTGGCGACTTCGCGACATTTTAGCGATCGCGCAGCGACATAGCGAAAGCATAGCGTTCACGCCCTGATAGTTAAATCGCGACGTGACTCTTAGGAAAAAATTTTCACTAAATTAAGACTTTCTTAAGATCTTGTCGCGAGAGCGTGACTTTATAGCGATCACGTCGCGAGTGATGGGAGTTCATAGCGATCGCTATAGCGACAGCGATTGGCTGTTCTTGCGTTGCTTCATGTCAAGAGACCACGTACCAGAGGTAAAAATTAACAATATAGACAATAAGTTTATTATATAAAACAGCATAAGTGATGAAAGATGACGCTAGCTTTAGAGTATACGTTTTTAGCATTTCATATGAAGAGAGAGAGTGAAGTTCGTGGGTAATGTACCAAGAGGGAAGACGGTAACAGATTTTGAGCGCAATATTTTGAACACGTTGAAGTTTCGTCCAACTCGTAAAGCCCCCAATGTCTTCCACAAACACTCCTTAGGGCATCGAGTCTCTTTCGAGCACGCAAACATACGTCTTCAATATGAGAAGAGAAAGATAAACATTGACCCAATGTGAAACCTAAATACTTAAAGATTTTTACTTGCTACAAAGATAAAATTGCGTTTCGATCAGCTGGACATTTAGTAAAAAACATGCATACAGTTTTTGAGTAGCTGATCTGAAGGCTCCAACGTTTACAATAATCATATAGTTTACCACAAAAAATTTGTAACAACCTTTCACCCTGTCTACATAAAGAGAAATACCCACACCGGTAGAAGAACAGAGAGAAGAAAGATATGTTTGAAGAAGTTAAATAGAAGAGGAGAAAGAATTGCACCTTGAGGTGTTCCGTATAGGCAGTCGTACAGTTTTGAAGATGTGTTCGATACTTGCACGAAATATTTTCTGTCTTTAAAACAGTAGTGTAATATCTTAAAACGACGGTCAGGGCACTTTTTATTATTCAATTTGAACAGGAGTGCATTTTGCCACACCTTATCAAAAGCCTTTTCGAAATCAATGAAAATTCCTGCCGTTCGTTGGCTTTTGTTAAAGATTGAGTTTGTGACGTAGATTTCAAATTTGGTCAACTGTACAACGATCTTTACAGAATTCACTCTGTTCTAAAGGGATTAAGTTGTTATGTGTTAGCCATGATATTAATCTTAGTGAAATTAAGCGCTCGAATAATTTCGAAAGATTACAAAGAAGACTTACTGGTCGGTAACTATTTGAACCAGTTTTTATTTTATCCTTCTTTAATATCATTTTGATTTTTTTGTATTTTCCAGACATCGGGGAAAGTACCTGAGATCCAGAGTAAGTTAAAAAGAGAAGCCAGAATATGAGAAGCAGAAATATGAGAGGAAAGTGTTTAAATGCGATAGCTGGTATGCTGTCGTTTCCGGAGGAGAGTTTAGATTTCGTTTGTTTCAAAGCAGAAGAAAATTTCGAAAATCGAAAAAGGGGGGTCGAAATTAGAGAAGGAGGAAGAAAGAGAAGAATTATTGTTTATTATTGTTTTGTTTATTTGCTCCTCCACCTCGTCGAAAAAGGCTTTGTCGTATTTGGAGAAAGAAAGAAAAGACTTTTGTAGTGAGTCACCAAGAAGATTGGCTTTCTATGTATTATCTGAGATTAGTTTGCCGTCAGTATTTTTTAATTAATATATTTCTGTTGTTGATTTAGGGTTTATGCATTTTCTTATACGTTTCCAGAAAGAAAGATCGTTTACATTATTAGTGTTCGAACAGAATTTACGCCAGCTCAACTCTTTTACTAAAACCATCTTCTTTGTATGATATTATCCAGCTGACGAACATGAACTTTATGTTCTAATAATCCTGTTTTTTTATACTTTCGAAAAACTCTTCTTTTTTCACGTATTAAACCACGAATAAACGCCGAGATGGCTATACGGTATTTTGTTAAATTTTTTGAAGAAGAAGACGTATCATACGCATCAAATATAGCCTTAGTCACTGTATTAGTTATCACTTCCGTGTCGTTTGAGTTAGATACAATTTGGAAGAGAGATTTAGACACGATAGATAGTTCATGCTTAAAAACGTCCCAGTCAGTATGTTTGACGGGGAAAGAACTTATAATAGGCAAGAAGGAAGTGTCGAGAGAAAAACAAACATCGACCGAGACTGGCATGTGACCAACGTTCGCCCAATGAGACGACACATTAAATGAAGAACCAAGGTAAATAATCTTTGACGAAATCAGCGCATGATCAAGAATATTTTTGCAGAGAACATTGTTTCGTACATAGTAATGGTGGGTGTGTTGTTATTCAAAAGAGAGATAATTCCACTATCGATATAAGACTCGATATGAATACCGCGTGGGTTAGCATTTGAATGTCCCCACAGAGTGCTTTTGGCGTTTAAATTCCCGAGGAGTAAATAAGGAGAAGACTTAATAATAGTATCAAATAAGTTGTTGTTAAAATATAAATTAGGTGGAGCATAATAAGTGAGAAATTTAAAGGACGGGGTGCAATAAGTCCCTTCAATTCTCCACGAAATGAGACGTTGGCCATGTTTCTACGATGTTGTATGAAAGTGCCATAGAAATACGATACAGATCAAAAATTCAGCATTAAAGCGAATGAGTTAATATTTGTAATGTTAAACAGCCTGGAACTCTGTCATCAAAGATCGTAGAAACATGGCCAACATCTCATTTCGTGGAGAATTGAAGGGACTATCGAATAATGTGGTTGAAAAGCTTCTGAAAGCTATTTTAAGGTCACTAGATTTTCTGTAAAACAGGGTTTTTCAGAAATCTCTTTATCAGGGCCCCGAGGTCTAGCATAAGTTTTCTTCATCGAAATTTATAGAACTCGATGCACTTATAGAATCCCGCTTTTTCAAACTGATCTCTAGAAAAATGCGCCACTTGAGATCCTTTTTTTCTATCAAGATCAGATTCAATTCCGGCTTTCTAAGTCGCACAAAATAGAGCAGTTCGAATCCTACTATTATGCATCAAAACTCTTTTCATATCTGTCTTAATAAAGCACTAGAATCAATCATAAAAGAACTTCATCTACTAAGTTAAGATTCTGATAAAAAAGCGGGATTTATACAAACGAGCAACATCTCGTGTCTTGCATTCTCGTTTTACCTATTCATGTTTTTCGAACTTCATATTCTTCCTATAGTCATGTTAGATTTGTGGAAGTGAATTCGGTCTACAAGCAGTAGACAGTGAGGACAAGTCATGAGACTGTCTGCGTGGGACTAAGGTCTTATTATAGAAAAACTAAATAAGTGGAAAGAAAATTATTTTATTTATGTATGAAACAGTAGATTAAAGTAAGAAAGTAGAATATATAGTACTGATCACTAAAGAATGTGATGAAATTGTACTATATCCTTCCTATAAGATTCTGATAAGAATCCTATAAGAATCTTATAGAAATCTTATCAGTATCTTATATAAGATTCTTATCAATAAATTACGCATTTCCATCGACTGCCTTATAAGAAGTTCATAAGATTCTTATAAGATTCTTGCAGATATTCTATAAAAGTCCTATAGGAATCTTATATAAGATTTGATCTCTAGGGCAGTAGTAAAATCCCAAAAAGTGGATGTTCACACTTTCAACTATAGGGTTTTCTAGTATACGCTTTTTATTTACAGTGCAGCATATCATCATATCGGTGATATGCTAAAATACTTTAAAATGAACTAACTATACATCCGTATGAAAAATGATATCAAAACGTTGTCATTATATCAAAAAAGCAAGTGTTCCTAGACCCACTGTCTTATACGCATGTCATGACGGATTCAATTTCTGCTCGAGTCGTTCTATTTTTCGCAACTATAACTACTGTTTGTCATCATTATTTCATACTATGAAAGCATTTATTTACCAACAATGGCAAATACCCATCGTACGATGTTTCAGTGAATTTTTAAAAAAAATGATTGATCTGTGTTCTCATGGATCGACAAGTGATCTTACAACCCAATTAAATCAACTAGTTTGTTGTATCTTGATAATGTTTATTTTTTGCACAATTATTTATGTTCTGTATTAGTTGGTCACTGTGACGTACAGAAAGATAATACAAAATACTAATCGATCAACTGTGCCGCTAGTAATTTGGTCGAGTTTCTGAAATTATATCCATTTTCAGAAACTCATTGAGCGTAAATTAAACCACATACCAGAAAAATAACTACGTTTTTAAATGCCAACATTACTTACATTCTACGTTTTATAAACTACGAATATGCATCTGTAGCTACAGATACACTAACATATAATGCTGTAATAGTGACTCGCTCGACAATAAGTCTATTTGCAAAACTTGCGATCAACTTTGCCGACGTCTTTAAACACAGAAAAGATTTGAAAACGCTTTACTTAAAAGTCGTTTTTGAGACTTCACATTGCACATTGCGTCTTCTACATTACTCATTGCCGCTGAACAACGTCATTTATTTGTCCGCGAACCAGAGCTCATCAGTTCTAATCTAGCTTTCGAGATCATAGCCCCATGCCGCGAACCGAATAAATGTGCTAATTCTCCTTGGAGTCTCATCTTCAATGCAAAGAATCCGATCTAGCTCGTGTAACTGCAGTATCTCTTAAGCGCTTTAACAGGAAAACTTTCCCAAAAACACAAAACCACGCTGTCTCCGAAGCATACTAGAGAACGGCTATTCCATCAACTGGCAACGCCTCTCCCGGTGCTTCAGCTCTATAAGATATTTGACTTCATCAAAACTCAAGCTGAGTGAGAGTGTTGTTTACTTTTAGTGCTTCTGCTAGTGCTTCACCTCCTCTATCGGACATTTCGCTCCCTGAAAGGTCAAGTTCGGTGAGCGTGTTGTTTACTTTCAGTTGTGTCATGCAGGACAAGTGTGGCACCTCGACTTTGATCACTTCTTCTGGTTTGATGTCGAGCAAGGATAAGGAGCGAAGATTTACCAATGTGTTCTTGAGAAAGTGGATGAAGAACAAGTTAGCGTAATGGGACAGACGCAGAGAACGAACTTGTGCCGTTGATGGAAAGTGTTCGCAGATAAAGTCACATCTGGATTTGCTGATGCGGTGAAAGTTCAGATCAAACTGTATGCTGCCAAGTAGTTGTTCGAAACGATCGTTTAGTCGAAGAAATGAGTGGAGAATATAAAACGTTTTTTCGCTCGTATCGGACCCGAGAACTTCGTATCCTTACTCGACTCGTACCCGACTTACGCCTAAAAATTTTCTGTTTCGTTTTCCAACTAAAAACCTTGTTCTTCGGCTGGAGATGTCAAGTTATCATTACCTCCTCAAGTAACTCTTTTAAAATATCATAAATAAAACCTAGGATTTCCCACAATAATTTTGTGGCTTTTCACTAAAACCCTTCTGGTTTTCGGGTGAATTAGAAAGAAGGAACTCGTACCGGTAACTGCTATATCCGTACCCATCAGCTTCTGCTCATACCCAACCTTCGGATCGAGTACTGGTCGGATTGCTCATCTTTAATCCTCATAGGTTCATAGCTAGAGCACAAGACGTAAGAAATAATCATTAATCGATAACTGGAGAAGAGATTTGAAAAACCTAGCCGAGAATTAAAAAATGTCCAAAGTGGCAAAAAGCGATGAGAAAAACTATAGGTTTGAGAGAAATGCTGCCCAAGTCATCCTGATCGTTCAAGGGAGGTGTGCCAAAAGAAAAACGCCGAAGATAAAACATGCTGTTTTCCAAGAAAGGAGGCACGAAGTTTTTTAAAAATAAAATTAAAAGGATCAAAAGGCTGTTTCTCTCAGAATATACTAGTCTTCCAGAAATACAAAAATTTATTTAAACCAGAAAGAATTTTAAATCTACTCGAATTTTGCATTCTTATTGCGGAATCTGAGAGAAATTTAATTTTTTTGAATATATCTTTTTATCTTTAAAAGAAAATGTGCAAGTGAGACCCAGTACGTCGAAAACGGCTGAATTCGATTTATCAGTCGATTTATATGCCTGAATATCAATAGTTTCAATGCACATTACACAAAAATTTTAGATTTAGTCACAATTACGAAACCTGAAGTTTTGTGTTTAAACGAATTTTTTCCTTTGACGACAAGCTGTTTGTTAAATATTTCTCCGCGTACAATCATATCTTTAAAAGTCGCACGAATGTAAAGGGTGGTGGTGTGCTCATTGCAATCAAGAAACCTATCTCCTTTAAAATCATCAATCTACATTTTTCCGAAGAAGTACTGGGTGTTGAATTTCCAAAAGCATCCATTCGAAAGGACGAGGTGCAATAAGAACGAGGATCAGCCCCATTTCAGATCATCTCGAAAGATATCTAGGATGAAAGAGCGTACAGTTTTATGGGGCTATACACCCTTGGTTCCCCTTCGGACCTCATATCTGTCAGAAAATCGATCAGCTTTGAACGATAGCTCCTCGAGCCCATTCCGAGGCCTTTTTCGTAATTTTCTTAGAATACAACAAGTTTGAAGGAAAGTCTTATATACCATTCGATGCAGCTTTAAACGGCGAACAAAATTATCTATTGCTCAATTGTTATATACACTGCGAACATCCACGTTTTTCCAATATTACTGTTAAAAATGACCTTTTCAGCATAGTCCACGATAGTATTTCTGTTCTTTCACCATGAGAGAACCTAGGTTGCGGTCTGTATTATATATCAAAAGAAAGCTCTTTCGAAACTCTAAAAAAACAGAAGTTGGCCAGTTATTTTCTTTCGTATAATTGCCCGTTTTAGTACTGAATTAGACAGTACGGTACATGTTTTGCAGAAGGAGTATCGTCTTCGAGCAGTACAGCGTTGAGAGAGTAGCATTTGTGTTTTTTCCGCGTTTTCTCAGGCGATGATTTTTTCAAAAGAACAGATAACTTGTTGTTTTTTGATACTTTGTATTTTGTGATTATTTTGTTGTATTACATGATATTTCTCACGTTTAAACCTTGTGTAATTGCCATTTTTGATTAATTTTGTTGTATATAAACATAGATGTTGTTATAATGAACAAACATCAATAGATTTAGAAGGAAAAAAGTGAATTTCAAGTAGGAGGCAGCAAACTGATACGGAAACTCACCGAAAAAAGTAGCATTCTAAACACTCTGGACTAGACAAAGAAAATCCTCTTTGGAAAACGAATAAAATGGCGAGAATGAAAAAATTCGCTTCGTGAAAGTAGGACTCATGTAGCGATTATAGGAGTCATGTAGCGAGAACAGTCTGTCGTGCTGATTTTTTCCATAAAATGTAGGACTCATGTCGCGACACAGGGATTCCGATAGCGAGAATGAAGATTCGCTCTAGTTTAATGCATAGAAAGTGGGACTCATATAGCGATTTAGGGAGTCACGCCGCGAGTCTAGCGAAAGTATAGCAGAAATTCCACTTCATCGCGAATTTATAGCGATCGCGGTAAGAGCGTCACATTTAGCGACTAGACTGCTATTCGCGTGACGCGTTCACGCCGTGACTTTTCATCACGAGTCACGTCGCGATTTTTGCAAGATAGTTGACCTGGGACGGCTTGTGGTCAGAGAACTCTGAATATATATTCTAAAAGGTCTTGATATCAGCTATAATATATACTAGAAAAAGTACCGTAAAAATCAGTCTCTTTTTTTAAGTTCAAATGCATTTGTGAGTAACCAAATGGCTTTTGATTGTATGAGTCATCGTCGTATGGCTACCTACCACTCATGCATGAGCGAAAGCGCGAAATAAGTCGGTTACTTCCGCGTTTAACCCGATAAAAACAATTGTATGTAAACTTCTAGAGCTGTAATTTGAACTAAAAATGTATGTTTTTTCCTATACAAAAATAAATAAAAAGTTTCTTTTTCTTTTAATGTTAAAACAAAAATCTGTTAATCTTTTTATCAATTTTTACATTTTTTATACTGCAGTGCATCAGGCCAGAGCATTTCTTTTCGCAATAAATCATCATCACGTCGAAAACGGCGTAATTAATTGTCTACTAAATTAGAGATGAGCTGGCATGCGAAAGCGTCGCGTCCTTTCGTATAATACGAAAGCCTTAGCATGTATTTCTTTCCTTTCTGTCAATCAAGTGTGACATGTTATAAAGCGGGACAAAATAAACAAGACTTTTGTTTTCTTTACTTTCTTTCGCCATTTTGTCGTCCGTTTTTATAGTATAGGTCTATTCATGTAAAAGTGACGAAAGTACTATTTGTGTGTGTAGCATAAGAAAATGAAGAAAATCACAAAAATAAATATGTTTAATACAAACAACCTAGAGAAGTATAATCATGATTTACAAGACGTATAGGTCTGTATAAACTGCATTCTATACTACCATTTACGTCTGCAATATAATTCAAAACAAAACTTGTTTTTCTTGTTCATTTGAGCCTAGATAATGAGGGGTTTGAAGAAGATAATAAGGGTACTGGAGAGGGATGGCTGGAAGAAGACGTAAACTCAGTAAAATGATTGATCATATTTCTAAAAGTACATGTCCGAAACTATGCTATTTATCTCTCGACTACAGAAAGTCTACTGTTTTTACTGTACTTTATTCTCTTTAGCAATAATTCGCATTATCTGCGACAGAACAAATGTGACAATTCACGTTAGAGGTCTACCATTTAATAGAGAACTAGCAAATAAGACAATATCGTTTTTATATGCGTATCTTTTGTTATTTTCTTTTCTATCGACGCACTGCGACGAAAAAATGCCCGCACATGAGATACCGTATGTGGAAAGAGATAAATCCCTTTGCAGATAGTCCTAAGAAGCGTGAAACTGTTGCTTTGTCGATGACACATAGATCAAGCAGATAAAGAAGAAGAAAGATACATCATGTAGATAGACCAAGCAGACGGAGATATAGATTGAAGCTGTGCTCGTATCTAACAGCTTCGAGTTTTTGGAAGACCATAACTCGATCAAACCTGCCATCAGCGTTTCTGCTGATACTTTTCAGAGTAGAGCGATGCACGTTGCTCAGCATGTCAGAGTGGATTTTTACCTACTTTGCTCTGAGGTTCAAAGCAATACACAGTAAACGTTTTAGAATTGCTAAGGTAGTAACAGCAGCTGTTACTATCTTAGCAATATTTTTAACTTAATCTACTGGTGTCAATACAGAATTTCACTTTCAGTCAATTTAATAAGCGTTTGCCTTAGTCTTATTCTAGTCACACAGGCTTTTAGTCATGGCTAAATATCGTTAATGAGTTTTTGTTATGAGGCAGAACGCGAGAGTAAGTTTAAAACTACAGGTTGATTACTTTTAATAAGAACAGACACACTCGATCAGCGGAGTAATTCCATTAACTGCATCATACTTTTGAACTTTTTCCAAAAATTCTTCTTCATTGTGTAGCTGAGAGTCTCGGTAATCGAATGAAAAAAGAATTTATAGTTTATCATTTGAAATGAGGGACATCTTTGCAGTAATAAAGCAGGATGTATTATACTGCAAAGATCTCCCTCATGTCAAATGATAAAGTGTAAATTCTTCAGAGATGTAGTTTTCCGATTCCGATCGAGGGTTGGGTTTTTCTAACCTCGGATTCTATTTTTGTTCAGACATTCGGCATAGCACACCGCTTAACAAGTATATTGGTGTGTATACATATATGTATCGATATAATATCATACATGATAATAACACCCATATATACACACATGCGTCTTACGCATACAAGTATAGGCGCGCTATGATAGCAGAATTTCAGAATTAAAGGGTTCGAGATTTCCAGGATCCTGAAAGCTGATATGATGGTAACGACTTGAGCTTTCTCAAACATAAGATTTTATTTTATTTTATTTTTTTTAAAGGTTTTTTTATGAAAAGAGTCTATCTACCTAGGAAATCTGATGGACTTTGAGGTATTCTATAGAGAAACAAGCCTTGCTCCTCCACTTATCGTGAAGATTTCGGTTCAAATCACTTCCTTCATACAAAGCGAGGAGGGAAGGTGGATAATGATAGCGAGTAACAGAATAACATTTGGCATGCGGTTGTCGTCGAATATACCCTAGATATCCTGAGTATCTTAAATATCTGAGATGTGCTCTAAATAGCCTAAATATCCGACATTCCATTCTGGAAATTTTGTTAGCGTGACAAATAATTGTTTTCTGTTCCAGTCTACGTACAATGTAGATAATGTTCTTTTTAAATACATAGTCCAAAGAGTTACGATTCCTTACTGATATCATTTTTGAAGAAATATTTAATTAAAAAGTCGCAGTCGGTATTCCCATGAAGGAACCTATGAAAGTGTTCCCCTCAGTTTTTCTTCAAACATATGCCGATCGTACAACATATACCGAGATAGTAAAAAGCGTAAAAGGATTTTTGCCCATGGCTCTTCTTTTAAAAATTACAGTAGTTTTTCTGTTTTTCCCAGCGGAAATGGAGAAAAATAGAAAAAGTCATAACTCCATCAAATTAACTGGTATCCACTTGAAATTTTTACATCAGGTAGGGCTGTGCAAGCATTGACTATGAAAGCTTCAGCTCTCTAGCACGTTCCAAACAGAGCGAGTAGGTGTTACTCTAAATGCATGGGTGTTATCATCATGTATGATATTATATCGATACATATACGTATATGTTGCTGACAAACTTCAAATTCGGTCAAATTTAAATTTAAATTTAAGTCTGACTAGAAATTTCTCAGACAAAATTTGAAGTTTGTCCGCAACATATACACACCAATATACTTGTTAAGCGGTGTGCTATGCCGAATGTCTGAACAAAAATAGAATCCTAGGTTAGGAAAACCCATCCCTCGATCGGAATCGGAGAACTACATCTCTGAAGAATTTACAGTTTATCATTTGACATGAGGGAGATCTTTGCAGTATAATACATCCTGCTTTATTACTGCAAAGATCTCCTTCATTTCAAATGATAAACTATAAATTCTTTTTTCATTCGATTACTGAGACTATCCTCTATCTGAAAATGCAGTTTTCATCGAATCTAGTTCTATTTAAAAATTTATAACTTTAAACCGGAGATCTGGTTATAGGAATCTTGGTTTTCCAGAGATCCTATGCCGTCAAATTTTAATGGAGTTTTCGCACACGCCTCTCTTGATAGACGCTTTTTGATACTCAAATCTTTTTCAGGCTGGTTTCGGCGATTACTATCGATGAAAAAAGTCGAAAATAGATGTGCCCTAAACTTATATCTGCAACTTTCTATTAGAAGAATATTGAGTTAGAAATACAATATTTTTGCAAGGATTATTGATCTGAGCCACAGGAACCAAGAATCGTATAAAAAGGTCGATGAGTGGTAGTATTTTTCTGTGCGGATGAGACTTGTATAATTAACGTGAAATGCAGAGAAGTTCCCTCTCTACTTTTTGATAAAACAATACGTTCCTGTAAGTTAGCGGACGATCGGAAAGTTGCGCGTAAAATATCGATCGCCATTTGTCCGTGCTCCCAGGTTTCTGAAGATTTCACTTTTTCTTCAGTTTAAAGAGCTAAATCTGAGCTGCACAAATTTTCTTTCAACAAAACTTTATTAAGAAAAAATTCAAAAACTATAAGCATCACCAAAAATATCCGCTTTCTGCCTTATTCAAACCCTTTTCGTTATTGAAGGATAATGTATTGAGCACAACTAACTTTTAGAAAGCGTTTCAAAAATGTACTTAAGCCGGCTCCCCCCCCGCCTCCCGGTCAGAAATGCAGATTTTCGTCAAAACTAGGCGACGGGCGAGGGCTTAATAAGTAATTTAACAATTTTTTAAGGAGACCAGGCTGACACATTTTTATGAGTTATTTTTTCTACAAGATTTTCTTCAATCATATATGAAATTATTGTGTGCGAAAAGTTGAGAACCTTACTGTTTGTTTCATTTTTATTATCTTGTTTTGCGGATAGGACCAGATTTTTTCTGCTGCATAGGATAAGTTAGGTAATATAAGTTGCTTTCTAATTGCGAACTTAACGTAACTAAGTCAAATTCTTAACATCAAAAACTGTACTGTAGCAACAACAAAAATAATCTTTTGAATTAAACAAAAAGATTTTATGCAGCGGTTGCCCAAATCTCTACGATTTTCAATAAATTACGATTTTCTCTAGTAGAATGTTCAAATAAGACTTTTATTTTGCCACATTATTCTCCTTAAAAAACCATCGCTATTTCGAAACTCGGGCATGTCTATTTTTATTCCATTATGTCTGTGGTTAAGAAATAAAAGTTCTTTGGTTTTGCCAACTATTAATGGTATCAATTCGTACGGTTCCGAAGAGATCTTCGGTTTCGGGCGATTTATGTAGAAATATGTTCCAAAAGGTCAATGAACGTAATATATATCTAGTTCACGCACTGCTTTCATTCTAAGGTTCAAGAAATTACAGTGAGACAATATGGAATAATCTTGTTATAGAACAAATCGTTACTGGAAAGGTTACAGTATGTTCTGCACACAGAAAAAGAAAAGGGGGTTAAGCGCTGTGAAGCAAAACATTTGCATTACAAGTATTCACCACATCACTTTATGCAGATTAAGTTTTGAGCTAATCGTGCACAGATTCTTATCAACATTTTGATTTTTTACATATTTAAGTATTTCTCAAGAGAATCTGTATGTTCACAAGATACTCTACAATTCATGTTAATGTTGGAGATAGTTTAAATCTATCTCATCATTTGAATGCTGAAAGATCATGATTTATAGCGGCACTTTATCTTCGAATCAGCTGGTTTCCTATTGTGAGATGACTCATTTATCATATCAATCACATGTACGTAGATAATGACGTGAATCAGCTAGCTGTGAATGCAACTTTTTACCTTCAACACATATTATTAGATTAGTTATCGGTTTTGGTGAAAAATTTTCAAGTCTTAAATTTCAATCGCCCTCCTTTTGGAAGCTATAGCAAAACCACGAAATGTCGAAAAGTCTCAAAACCGGTCGTTCCCACATTCAGCCTGAGGACAATATACTCGTTTTTCAATTTTTTAGACAGCATTTATAGTTCTTGCGCAAATTGTTACAGAAAATAACAAAGTTTTCGACCGAAAAAAAGACGCCGATGATTAGTATAATGTGATTTGCAACATTGTTGTTGTTGAATTTATACTAATGAATTGTCCTGCTAGTTCACAAATATAGGCTCATAGTCGAAAGGCTTAACTATGCAATAGTATCATAATATCGCTTGTCTTTTTGTAGATCGATCTGAAATTTTAGCTGGCATCTAATTGGAGAGAGGATATAACATTTCTGTTATGCTTAGTGTATCATTTTCTTCTCTTCATTTAGATGGTGCTTTATGGAAATTAAAAATTACTTTTTACAATTTATCTTTATCGTATTAGGAAC
>CAJNOQ010006501.1:0-13536 GCA_905250885.1 Didymodactylos carnosus
ATTTATTTTGAATGGATAATTATTGATTGCGATTTTTTTGCGATATCGCTGGGCTCGCGAAAACTTACCCCAAAAACCGCTTGATGGATGACGTTATTCAACCCTTGGCCATATAATCATAAACGACTATAGCGATACCGTAATTTTTATTCCCTTCCTTCCTTTCGTTATCTATTAATCAATACTCATGTTTAACGACTACACGACGACCCATCACTATTTATATTAGAGTTACTACAAAATACGTCGATGATTGTGTTCTCGTATAGAACAAGAAAAGAAAATATATACAGAATGAAAAAATAGGAATCCTGCAAAATCTTACCGTAGGATTTTGTAAGAAATGTATAAGATTCCTATTTATAGGAATCCTACAGGATTTTTGCTACCGTCCTATATCAAGAATCCTATGGAATTCCTGCTATGGCATTTTATAGAATACTACAATAGGAATCCTATGGAATTCCTGCTATGGCATTTTATAGGATACTATAATAGGAATCCTATGGAATTCCTGCTATGGCATTTTATAGGATACTACAATAGGAATCCTATGAAATCCTATTATCAGTAGGATCCTATAGGATCTTGTAGGAACCTAGTAGAATTGCTTGACTTGGGTGACCATATTCAAAGATAAAGTAGGAGAACTGCATCATCATTTACTGCAGGTCTTTCTTCTCCTGTTGTTCTACACCAGGGCAAGGCGAGTCAAGCCGTTTTTCGACTCGAGCCGAGTCTGAGTTATTTCGTAGCGGTTCCAAGTCCAGTCACTAGTGTTTCCGAGTCCATGCCAGTCAAGTTATTTTTGCCATTTTTTCGTTTTCTGTTTATTTTTATAAACAACGTTTACAACAACTGTTTCCATATAAATGCATAGATAGAAAAAAGCTCTTGAAAAATCGTTCTATGCAATATATTCAATTCGGACAAAAGTTATGAATAAGTGAAAATTCAATCTGATAAATTGTAATTTTTTTATAAGAGCAAATGAAAATTTTTTTGAACGAATGACTCGAGTCAAACAGTCGAGTCAACGTCACACAATTTTCGGGTCAGAGTCAACTCAGAGTCTTTAGACAAATGCGACTTGAGTCCACCCCTGTTCTACTCTGCTTACACAATATCGACACGTGGTACGACTTTTTCAATGTTTGCTGCCTGAAAAATCTTATACGAATCTTCTAAGAATCTTACTCAATTCTTATATAAGATCTTCCACGAAAGTGACAAGAATTCTGCTGAATCTTATAAGAATTTCACAAGAATTCATAAGAAATTGGTAAGAATCAGCAAAACTAGTACGATATGTTGCTCGTTATACATAAATTCCGCTTTTTATCAGAATCTTAACATAGTAGTTGAAGTTCTTTTATGATTGCTTCTAGCGCTTTATTAAGACAGATATGCAAAGAGTTTTGATGCATATTAGTAGTATTCGATCTGCTCTATTCTCTGCGGCTTAGAGAGTCCGAACTGAATCTGATCTTTATAGAAAGAAAAGCATCTTAAGTAGCGCATTTTTCTAGAGATCAGTTTGAAAAAGCGGGATGTATACAAACAAGCAACAAGTTCTGCCCTGCTTTCTCAACACGCATATTTTTACTTTTCGAACTTCATTTTCTTTCTATAGTCATGATAGATTTGTAGAAGTAAATTCGGTGTACAAGCAGTAGACAGTGAGTACAAGTCGTGAGACAGACTCTCCACGTAGACTAAGGTCTTACTATAGAAAAATTAAATAAGTGGAAAGAAAATTATTTTATTCACGTACGAAACAGTAGATTATAAGATGAAAATAGAATAATAGAGTACTGACCGTTAAAGAATGCGATGAAATCGTACTATATCTTGAATTCTTATAAAATAATTATATAATCTATCTTACCGAATTCTTGTCAGAAGCTTACAAGAATCTTATAAGAATAACGTACCAGTTTTGCTGATTCTTACCAATTTCTCATGAATTCTTGTGAAATTCTCACAAGATTCAGCAAAATTCTTGTCACTTTCGTGGAAGATCTTATATAAGAATTGAGTAAGTTTTTTATAACATTCTTATAAGATTTCACAAATTTTTTTTGTCTAGGGTAGTCGAGTTAATTTTTTTTTAGAGAAGGATCATTTTCTTTGTAGTCGATTGTAGAAAAAGTAAGATATCCATTGTTTGTTATATTGACAGCTGAACTACTGATTTTCTATCTTACTATTCCGAAAATCAGTAGAAATAGAAGCTCGCAGTGAGAGCAATATTGCAACGAGTAGACTGAATTAGCTTTTCACCAAAACTCCCAATTTTAAGACTATATAGCTATGTGTTTTTTTCTATACAGATATACGTTGAAAGAGAAACAAAGAACACGTGCCTGTATCGTCTAGTGTAGACATAAACAGCTCTTTTCTGTTCTTCTTTAACATATATGATATATCGATTAAATATATAGATTAAAAAATTTCTTGTCTGTGTAGTGTGACGATCATGAGTCTCATTTAAGCATTTCATACAGTCAAGATCTTTGTTACTGTGTCAGTCAAACAGGCTGACCAGGCTAAATCTGAGAATATAAATGCGCCGTACAGTGAGATTTTACGCATTTTTATTTTGAAAGTAAATTCCAGTCTTATGTCGAAGTCAGTAATACACGAAGGAGAGCCCTAAATATTTTCTTGAGCATAAGTAACTCAAAGAAGGTGGCACATAGAAGATCCTCTTGTACCACTGAAGGGTTTAAAAGTATATCATTTATAAATATTTATAACTCCAACCATTTATAACTATTTTAACTTTTAGTAAAAACCTTAAAATAGTTATAAATAGTTCGAGTCAAAAATGTTAACCCTAGTTGAGATCGAGCTGAACGCAGGCAGAGTGCAGAGTGCAGCTTTTTACTCAATCAATTTTTAGTCAATCTCTGATAATCCAATTTGTAACAAAACTATATTCTTTCCGCATAAAACATATATATGCACAAAAACTAAACTGGAAAAGAAAACTACGTTCTTTTAACAAATAGAGGGCGAAGAATCAGCAATATTGGCAATGTTAGAATTTACACTATAGAGTCTGAAACACGGTAGTTTATAAGTATTTATAACTCTCAAGTTTTCTCAAGTTTAACGGTCAATTTTCCAGCGGAAAAGCGTTTATAAATCCATTTACAACTATTTCGAACATTGCTCAAACCATTCCAGTTTCTTCACTGATAATTTATAACATTGATAATATTCTTGGCCCTCTATTTGTTAAAAGAACATACCCTAGTACTTGATGCAAGTACTTGCCCAAACAAAAAAAATGGATCTAGAATCGAGCGGTTGGAGCTATATAACACGGTTTTCGACCCGGTTAAGCTAGGTCCACCTTAAAAAGTTTAACCTAGGATCGGGCGGTTCAACCTACTTTTGGGCGGTTGGGGAGGTTATAAGCTAGGTTAATCGACCGCTTAATCGACCGATCGAGCTAGCTCTATCTGATCTAGCTCCAACCGCCCACTTAACCGACCGATTAAGCTAGTTTCTGGTATCAAATAGATTAAACACAGGGAGGTTATCAGCTAGGTTAACCGACCGCTTAACCGACCGATCGAGCTAGCTCTATTCTAAAATATCACATTTTATATATATCACCGCAAAGTGAGAGTCGAACCAGGGTACTTTGAATTAGAAATCTACGATACTACTATTGAGCTAAGTTGCCTGAGAAACTACTGAATAAATCTCATATTCATAGTTGTCGAATCAATCCTCACGAGTTACCACGTGTAAAAAAGTTCCCACAAGTGATTACTCATGAACTTCCTAAATCTTTTTTCTTAGCTTCCAACTTTTCCAAACTTTTTTAGTTAATACTTCCTCCCGGGGAACAAGATGATTCCCAGGCATATTCCTACAGCAAAGGTTTTCATCTGTATGCATGTACAACTTTCGGAAGATATAGGAGAAATTTGTATTTATGCTTGCCGCTCAATCTTCACGACACTTCGCACCTGTAAAAGGTTTCTCACGTGGACGCGCGTGAAACGTAAGAATTTTATCGCTTGAGGTTAAGCGTGAATATTATTTACGAAATGGGTTGCGTGAAAACCTGATGTACGAATAAATGTGAAGATATTTTTCACAATGAAATTAGTGGGAAACATTTTTACGCGTGTCCGTAAGTGATATTTTTTTACGGAAATTTTAACATGAGAAATTCACGTGTGGCCACTACACACTTCACGACTTTCACCTGTGATCACGTGCAAAAAATATGACGCGAAACGTTTTCGTGACCAGTTCACCCGTTGTCACAAGTGGAATATATTTTTCACGCGTGCTCACACACCATTTTACGATGTTCACGTGTGTACACACCGCGGTACCTACTAAAATTTCCCCCTGGGCAGAGTGATTGACTCGTTCAAGTACTTCGCTGAAGCGAATCAAGTGACGATATTTGACGACTTCTTAGATAAGAACTCGGGAAGTAAAAACACTTGCCATGTTCTTGTTCAAGTACTTACTAAGGGAGACGAAACCTGTCAAGTACTTCCCAAGGCTCGGCAAGTAATCAGGTACATTCCCTCGGGTAAATTATCAAAGATTGATTGAATAAAAATGCTGCACTCTGCCTGCGTTCAAACCGATTTATGAATCAACTCAACTTTTAACTTTTCAAAATTACTTTTGAACTCTTCAGTGCCTTGTACTGTAGAAAACGTTATAAGTTCCCCTTCGCAGCGACACAATATAAAGTCCCAAAAGATCTTTTTCTCTTCAACGTAGTATAGCTGAGTCTTCGTTTATGTCAACCCTTTAGCTTGTTTCTCAGTCTGTGTGGGTCAGTTTTGTGACGCAAATAGGAAGTGGAGTCACTTTTGAAAGCAATAGACACAACTATAACATAGTATTATCATCGACGATACTGGCTTCTTCTCTTTCGCCACATTGCTGTATACTGTAGAAATGCCTCGTGTTCTCGAAGAAACATCGATGTGAAAACGCCATGTATTTCAATGAGCCTGGCAAAATTAGGAATAAAGAACACACGACGTGATAGAATTAAGAAACAATAGAAAAGAAAAAGAATCGAGAATATAGTTTATTCTCTAACTAATGAAGAGCGACGTAATATATTGTAGATATTTTTACAGGATTCGATAGAGCAGAATCTCAGTTATATTACTATATAAATTTTTTTGTCTAATCTCTGCTTACAAGAAATTATCTATCTCTATCTGCTCATCTGCATTGGATCTAATCCAGTGTCGTTGCGGATGTACAAGACTATTCAAAATTTGAAAAGGAAAGAGTAAAGTTCAATACAAATCTTGTTCAACTCTTTTTCAAAATATACTATTTGTTACATACGCAGTGGCGTGGCGAGAGAAAAAAGCAGGAGGGGTGTACATTTATTTGAGGGAAAATCATAGAACACAACATCATCATAATTTCAACATAATAACTAAATGATAATGATAATGTTGATATCAATTTGAACTTTTTTTTCTCATTGAAGAAAAGGGAGACAAATTTTGCTCTAAACTATTTTGAGAGTCAAAGTGGAAGAAAGCATGTTTTTGTTAAATTTTGATTAGATTGGTTACCAAATCTGGGCATGAGCTCAAACGAAATTCTTGGGAGAAAAGAGATTCTTAACGAGAAAATTTTTTTCCAAAACCAGGAGGGGCGTACACCCCCTTTGGCCACGGCTGTACATACAACCAATAAAACAATGAAAATAAGTTGTTTTTTCATAAATACTAATGAAACGAGACAACGGAAGACCGATCTTCTAATCCACTATTTCTAATTCAAAATTTAACTCCACGTTACGTATATAATTGGCTGTGTTTTCATTCATGGTTAATTACTGACTTTGAGTACAATTAACTAGTCTTTAATGATTTTCATTCTGTACTTTTTCACTTTCGAATAAGCAGAGGTAGCTAATTTCTTAAGCTAACTGAGAGAGAACGAAAATACGGAGATTTAAAAAAATACTGTTCTAATTACCCCACCCTACTCTAGGCTTCGTGCCCTACTCTATATTTCGTTGCTACTTTTATATTTTGTTATATAGCCTAAATATATGACGTACATATACAAACGACATGTGATATGAGAACTTGAATAAGTTGAATAATAACTTCATAGTAGTGCACAGCAATTGAGAGAGTGTTTAAACTTTATACTACATAGTAGTAGAAATAAAATTGCTGCATTTTGAGTTCAGTGTCTAAGTGAACCTGAGGTGAATGGTCTAGCTTGATTGCATCATGTTCCCGAAGAGAAATCCGGATAAGACATGGTGAAATCAGTGCCTCAGCTGCCTGAAGAAAAACTTTAGAGTTTTTGTGACCCTGAAACATGTGATTTCCAGTGTCCTTCGACCCAAGAAGTTGATATCTTGCACAAGAAATAGAGTATTTTATATGTCAAACAGAGGTGGGATCGGTTCGTATATTTTTATAACCGAAGCGAAATAAACCGAAACACTTCCAAACCGAACCGATCTAGTTTTTGAAAAACTGCCAACCGAACCGAGTCGAACTGAAAAATTTTCGAACCGAACCGAACCGACCTGATTTCTTAAAACTTTTAAACAGAACCGATCCCACCTCTAGTGTGAAGAACGTAAAACCAAAGAACAATGGTGTCCATTGTCCATTTTTCTGTATTGTATCTTGTTCATGCGTAATCCAATCATAAAAAAATTAAACTATGCCAGTTTGGAGTGACATCTATTTTTTTCAAACCGAACCGAATCGAACCGATCTAGTTTTTGAAAAACTTCCAACCGAACCTAGTCGAACTGAAAAATTTTCGAACCGAATCGAACCGAACCGATCCCACCTCTGATGTCAAAGCATGATTACATCATGTTCTCGAAGAAAAGTCCGAGTAAAACAGGGTGTAACCAAGTCTAAAAAAGGAGTACCAGACGTGCAAGATGCGGGAAAAAATTATGGATGATCTTTCTTGTAGCAAGTACTCTCTAAAAAAATAGGCATTTTAAAAAACCTAAAACGGGTTCGGGAAACTGCAAATATACGGAATCCTTTAAAAGGTTTTAGTAAGGGGTTTTTGACCTGTACTAAACCGTTTTCAAATTTCAGTTGCAAATGGAATATCTATTCTTCCAAGATATGATACAATCTACAGCAGTTTTAAGTCTAGTCATTTTAATTCATTATTATACATAATGTGATGTTTCGAAATACAGACTTAAAACTGCTGTAAATTGTATCATATTTTTACTCAAACTTTGCCTGTACAAAAACAAAATTATTTTCCAAGGATAGTTTCTTTAATTGAAATGATATTATGTTTGCTTATAATTTGGGCATTTAATGATTCTATTTTTATATATAGAAAGGAAACGAATGGTTGTAATAATGGGAGAAAAACTGAACTAAGGGAGCTTTTTCTGAAAGAACAATACTTACTTCTTTATGTGGGCTAAAGTGAGAAGCAGGAAAAGATTTTGCTTCATCGGTTGTAAGGCAGACTTCATAAAAGGATTCGTATCTCTTATAGGCCTTGAGTCTGGCAAATTACTAAAGAAAGCACATAGACCAGAAAAGAGTTAAAGTGTAGAACAGAAAAAGAGAACTATTTAAGTTGAGAGGCTATACACATATGACGTTGTTTGTTTTTTCATTTGTCATGATATAATTCATAAACTTGATATAATTTTAAAAATTTTGAATGAGAAACTTAAGTACTTACACACAATAAAAAGACGTACAATCACTATGTCTGATCGGCTAAGGCCTAAAAAGAGTAAAACAAATGATATCTATATTGACCAAAAAATACCAGCATATGTGAATAAACAAAATGTGTAAATCAAAATAGCCTGACATAAATGCAAAAAAACAACCATCGTACTACATCTATCCCAGTGAGTTAACTAAATACTCAATAGAACAACGTAAAACGTAAATATCGGAGAAAAAATATGGTGTTAAAACAAATACGCGTGGTTGCATAGTATCTGCCTCTATTGTTTAAACGAAAGTGGTTTTAATTTAAAAACAATCAGATCGTGAAAAGAATAAGCTAAAAGGGAGAAAATTTTAGATTTAAATAAACTTCAATAACATTTCATTTCCCCATATTTGTTTATTATGCTCAAGCAAGCTTTTGAGATCTCCGATGAGGGCACCACTAACAGACTGTGCTGGAGTACACGGGAGCTGCAGTTTGTGAGAGAATAGGGCCGTATAAGCGCTTTTTATTTTACTCTTGCACATTTGGAATTTGCGTGTTGGGTATATCAGAAAGAGTCTTCTTTCTCAGAGATATCAAAAATGCTTCCTTCATTGTGAAAAACACTAATTGAAACTGTTAAAAAAACTGTTTTCGACATCAGTATTCAGTATACGTCGGTATCGGTATTTCAGTAAAATAAAGCAGTTATAAACTGCAAAAAGTTCGAATATAAAAGTGGTCTTCACACCACTTTCAGAAATGACAAGAAAAGAAAGTACTAGAGCCGAAATATATTCGTCTTCTTCGTCTATCGACGACGCCATTTTTTTCCCAAAATACACACTTTGTACATATCGACGTTTCTCTTATTATTTCAGACTAAGCGAAAAAGCAGTGTCTGTTATACAAGGCACTTATTTTTGAAAGTGGTGTGAAGATCACTTTATATTCGAACTTTAGACAAGTTAAAAAGCAGATGTAAACTGCAAAAAGTAGAAGTAAAGCAAAAAAGAACTAATTTACGTAGTAAGTGTACGGCAGTTGCAGTGAGTGAGAGATAGGGACATATAAATCCTTTTTACTTTACTCTTGCAGAGTTGACAGTTTGCCTCAGACATGTTGAGTATATCAGAAACGAGTATTCTTTCTCAGAAAGTGTACTATTTCTAACGACTTCTGTGTTTTTTCCTCAATCGATGTTTGCTGTGCAAAGATCCCGAAATAAAAATGCACACAAGTGAGAAATGCATCAAAGGTTGATGTTTTTTTATAACAATTGTGAGTATCCTCGGTGTAAGATCGTTTTGCTGTTAGTGACTCTCAGGATCTAGCAAAGATCAGTTCGTTCCGGTTCGACGCACAGAGGATTGGGGCTCAGCCATTCGGCCTCATTCACAGAATATTAGATTGGCGCTGATAACGGACTGATGCTAGTGATAATATCTTCGGATATACATTCTCTGAAAGTCCAAGTGTGAATGTTTTCTTCACATATGGCAAGCGTTACCTTATCGGTAATATTCACATGCGAACCATAAAACATCAAATGCTCTCACTTATATTTGGAGATCAAACACCAGTTATATAATTGAGAAGTATATGGGAGGAAGTCTGAGACTGAAGCTGTTTTAGAAATCACAATCAAAATTTTTCTAAAAGTTTAAAAAAGCTGTTAGCACAGTTTCTATGACAAGTAGAGAGCGTATTTAGAAATAAAATTGCTGTGTACTTACCTTAAGCTCAACCTCGAAGCAAGCCGAACATCGGTGAATGATTCACCATGATTACATTATCTTCCCGATGAGAAAGCCGGATAAAACATGGTGAAATCATTATCTGAAGTACCTTACGGAACACTTTATCTTGAGAGATCGAAACAACAGGTAGCTACCTCAAAGCGGTAACATCATTTGTGAATGATTCCAGTACTAATATGATATTCTGAATGACTGTTACGAACAGTCATGACCATGATTGAGGTATTTCACCCGTTCTCTAAATGGGTAGTTGTCAAAATCTGAACGCTTTTTTATTGTTGCTTCTAAACCCAAAAGGGTATAGTATTATTACTGAACCCTTTTGGTTTTTTAAAATACTTCTTGGACAGGTATTTTAAGAGAATAAAGGGTTTTTTATTAATGTCACAAAACCCTAAAGGTATTCTATTTACGGTACTTCAGATACAGTATTTATTTCTTGACCAAGATGGTTTAGGAGTTGAATTGAAAAACCTTTGAGATTTAGCAGCAATAATGAAAAACCCTTTTGGTTTTTTAAGATGATAAAAGGGTTTATATATCAACCCTTTGGGTTTCGTAACAAAAATAGAATACCTTTAGGGTTTTGTGACATTGACAAAAAACCCTTTATTATCTTAAAACACTTTTCCAAAAAGTATTTTAAAAAACCAAACCGGTTTAGTAACGATACAAAACCTTCAAATGGTTTCTCAAATGTGCTACTATACCCTTTTGGGTTTAGAAACAGAAATGAAAAACCGTTTGGGTTTTTTAAACTGCCTATTTTTTTTTGGAGAGTAGTTGAACTTCCGAGGAACGGGCTTGATTTACTTGAAATCCTCCGTATAACTGTTCTTCACGGTAAAATATCTGGTGTTAAGAGAACTGAAGATGAGTTTTTCAATATTTTAGTTCTCTAAGTGGGATCTCTGATCTTAGCAGACTCGAAGCGAGAAGTTCAGCCATCTCCCCTTTGCTTTTTTGAAGACGGTATTTATAGTTCTTCTTTATTATATTTTCACCTGTTTCTAGCAAAATTTTCTTTATTATATTCATATCTCTTATTGTATCATTATTTTTGTTACTTAGCTTGTGTTGAGCTTGAGTCATGGTCCTGGAGCTTTGATGACACTCGCTTTTCTCGAATAAAATAAATTAAATGAATAACGCCGTGAAAAACTCAATTATTTGGTTATTGGAAAATGTTTCACCCATTTCCAAAATTATTTCAAACCGCGAAGGAAATTATGTCTAACTTTCTTGTAGCAAATGCTTGAATGTTCAGACATATGCGAATGTTTGTAATTAGCTGTTAAAATAAAAAAGAACAGCTTATGAGTCATTATTTTTCATGTTAGGCGCCATTTCTATGGTTCGCACGTACTTAGTTTTGATTAACGCAGAAAGCACTTTTTTTATCTGTTTCACGCTTATTCGTTGCGCTGAAGCATGCTAAGTTTAACTTTAATATTCCCATCTCAGGAAATAGTTTAATTTCTCTAAAGTTTACTATGTACGCTACCCTTGTGTCGCATATTAAAATCATTGGTGTATATGGCGCCAATCAGAGTGTTGCTATAGACCATACGGATGAATTTTACTAGAAGCAGGTGAAAATTTTCAACTTTTTTATTCCGCATTTGAATCAGATGAAACTTTACTGCCCACCGTTTTAGACTATGCCGATTCTAATGCAATTAAAGCTGGCTCATGAAAACCCCCGTATAAAAAGTCGATTTTGCCATAATGTAATCTATCTAATGATGAGCTTCAAGCGATTAAAACACTAATTAATGATAAATCTCTGATCATCTCAAAGGCTGATAAAGGTAACACGGTCGTGGTACTAAATCGAGAAGATTATTTACAAAAAGGACAATCCATACTTGACGATAAGCGTGCGTTTAAACAGCTAAATGAAAATCCTACTGATGAACGTGAAAAGAAGTTTATTGATTTTCTACTGAAATTAAAAAAGAAAAAGTCATTACAGATGTTGAGTATAAAAGAATGAGACCTGATTCTGGCTCAAGAGCTCCTGAAGCCTATTTTCTCGTCAAGGTACATAAGAGTAACCAGCCTGTTCGTCCAATTATATCGAGTTATGATGCATACAATTATAAAACGGCGAAATTTCTTGCTAATTTATTATCAGCAGCAATGAAAGAGGGATCGTCATACATTAAAGATCCATTCGACTTTGTTGATAAAATTCATTCGAATAAAGACTCAACTGGTCTGATGTTCTCATTAGATATTTCTTCTCTATTTACAAATGTACCGTTGGAAAAGTCTGTTGATATAGCTACGAGAAAGATCAGACAGTATCATCTCGATTGGAAAATTGTTGATAATAATTTAACGGAATTATTTTACATATGCACAAAAAGAACTAATTTTGCATTTGACGGTAAAAATTATGATCAGATTAATGGGATCTCAATGGGTAGCCCTTTGGCTCCCATTTTGGCCAATTTGTTTATGAATGAAATAGAGAAAGAAATTGATAAGTATACGGGTAAAAAACCTGAAATTTACCTACGTTATGTTGACGATATCTTTTCTATTATTCATGGCACTCAAAAAGATATTGCCAAGTTTGTAAAATTTATGAATAAATTAGATCCATCTATTAAATTTATAGTTGAAGTTCAAAATAACAATAAACTACCGTAATGATAGAGCGAAAGGCACAGGAGTTGATTACCTATGTTTACCGAAAGCCTACTGATACTGGATTGTATTTAAAATGGACTAGTAATCAGCCAAGGAATTATAAAATCAATTTGATAAAATGTCTGTGTACTCGGGCTAAAAGAATATGTTCATCAAATGCTGAACTATTTGAAAAAGAATTAGATTATCACGTACATATTTTTCATACAAATGGTTATCCGCTGAACATAGTAAAGAAGACGATACGAGGGATTAGATTAAACAAGACTGTACAAAAACCTATTAAGCCTAATCTAAAACGATACTATTTCTCTATGCCTTATTATGGAGAACACTCATTAATCCTGGAAAATCAATTGAAAAAGCTTCTTTATCATCCGATGAAAATGGTGACTTTAGGCTTTAAAGCAGGATACACTCTCTCTTCCGTGTTTGGACGAACGTATAAGAACACGATCAATGAGAATAGAGTAGTGTATAAGTATGACTGTTGTGGCTGTTTTAATACTTATATTGGGCAGATGGCGAGAGGAAAGAAGAAAAGAAAAGAAGAACATCAGCAAGCGTTTTATGGACAAGGTTTGTCAAGGAGTGCCATTCACGGGTTGGCAAGTGTAGTAAAACAGAGTCTACTCATAGACATTCATACAAAAAAGGGAATAAGAACTATATATTCCCAAAAGATTTTTATGCTGAATGTTTTTTTAGATGAATCATATTACATATGATCTAGAAGGAGAGTGAAAAACAAAAGCAAAAGATTTTATGTTCTACACGTGTTTTATTGTCTGTTTCTAAGTTACAATGTTATTTTTTGAACATCAGTTTGTACTCCTAACTACTGACTCTTTCTTATCCGAAATAGATGGATCTACCAAGGGATCAACAAAACTGAATTGAGATAAGTGTTCGTTTAAAATGTCTATGCGTATGGTAAATGTAAAAAGGTGAAGCATGCGTCCTTCAAAACTACTATACGACACTTCCGACCTGATGTTTTAGAATAAAGGCGAAACGTCTCAGTTTGAAATGGTCATTTCAACATGCAAAAAGCTGATTTTAATCTTTATTTCTGTTACAAAAATATCTTTTGGTAGCATAAAGTAAAAATCAAGTTTCTACACTCTAACCCAGTAGAAAAACATGCACCACAGTAGTCTAAAGCTACTAAAATAAAATACTGAATAACATCATTCATACTTATAGTTAATTTAATTCTGCTATACAAAGAACGCACAAGATAAAAAAAATAACTCTGATGGCTAATCATCATCATTTTCTTCAAAGAATTTGTTTGTTGTATCACAATATTTCTCTAACAGGTAAGTTTCTTAGATTTATTTTAATTTTTTCAAATCGATTTAGTACACGGAATATAATTCGTAATATAAAATTGATGACATCTGGCCAAAATGACCTCGTGAGA
>CAJNOQ010006502.1:0-13536 GCA_905250885.1 Didymodactylos carnosus
ACACACAAAACTCAAACAAATCGAACTAAAAAGGTGATATTCGTAATCAGCACAAAATTCTGCATCGGATGATGTGTCTTTCAAGGAAAAATGAAGAGTGCTTGATTTTTGAATTAGCGGCACCTTATAAAAAAACAATAAAACAAAATGGTCTCATTCAAGAGATATGAAGATGTTGGTACTGCAAGCTGCTTCTCCTTTTCTGATAAGTATATAGCTAGTAAGCAAAGAGATAGCAGTGAATAGAAAAATATTGTTGTTATAAGCTTAATTGAAAAGAAAAAGTTAGAAACGAGCAGTACAATAATGCTGAGAAGGAGACGAACGCATTTTATCTTTACATTATTGACTGCGGACAAAGGACAGGATAAGAAATACATATAAAAATAAGAGAGAAGGACAACATAAAACAGACAAGTAAAGACAAAACAAAGACAAAAGATAAAGAATAAAGAAACAGCATACGAGGAGGGAAATAGGAGTTAGAATCGTTGTGTGTCTTTGATATAGATTATTACAATATTGTACAGTTTACAAATTTCAGTAGTGTTTAAAGATGTTAACGGTTGTACAAAGAGAATGTGTTCTAGAGTACAATAGTTAGCGTTTGTCAGAGTAATCCAGTCGTTTTGAAATGTGGTTCGAAATGCTAGTAATTAGATAATTCAAAAAGAAATGTTTTATCATCACAATCGCACCACACGTACATAGTAGACTACTGTTGACTAAGTACTGTGACTAAGTTTTTCTTAAAAAGAATAAAATTGAGCCAGGTGAAACTAACTCCCATTTGATTAAAAATCATATCGTATTTCCTTTCAGTATCTTTGAATCTAGGCCACTTGCACCAAGGGAAAAAATTGTCGTTCATAATAAAAAAGTTTTAAAGAGATAGTAGTACTAATAGTATGAGGCGATTCATTATACTGTTTAATCGCCCATAGACAATATATATGTACAATATGTATTATCGAATTCTACTTTATGAAAACGAAATGTCTGCAAACGATTATTCTGAACAAGTTATATAAGTTGTTGCTGTTGAGGTCAGTATTCTATCCGGTAAAAACTCTGGCGCTAGGCCTCTAAATATCTTAAATAACAACAAAATTCTATGCGTAGCAAATAGATGTTCAGGCGAAAGCCACCCTAAAATCTTAAAGGCTTTTCCTCGAAAACGCAGGTGCATAGCACCACTAACTATTAAACCATCTTCATACTGCAATTTCGTGATAGGCAGTACATAATTTGGTACAATAAATCTGATTAGCAGTCTTCGTGCAGTTTTGATATCTGTTGTACACGCATACACTATTCTCAGTTTTTTCGTATTCTCCGTGTATTCATGTTGAGTGATGTCACTTTTTATTTAGTTTCATTTTCTTAATCATTAACCCTTTCAGTACCGTTGCTCGACCATGATAGCCAGGGACTTCTAATTTTGTGTGCTCATAGCTTTTACTGAATGCTGATCACCCATCAAACTTGGGCCTCCTATACTAGATGATTCGTGAGATGTAAGCGTTTCATTTCTTTTTCGTAAAATACTAATAACTCCTGATCCAAGAGAGGTGAAAACTTTTCCTTTTTATCAAAATGCAGCACTGCCTCTCATCTATCTATGATATGAATTTGAAGTGTCAGCTCTTAATAGTTATTGAAATATAGCTATTTTACGATCGAGGGTCACTTTTGAAGTTTGAGACCCCCTTCCAAAAAAACTTAGCCTAGGAATATCATTTTCACTTCAAAATTACACCAGATACTGTAAAATGTCTTTAGATTATTTAAACAAAGTATGAGAGTTAACTATTGTATAATTCGAGATATTCATTGAAAATGAGCACCCGCTATTGAAACATATATAAGGAGGCAAGAGTGAGGAACCAAGGGTCGTCCATTCTACCATATCTTCTGTGATTAATGTTCGTCATAATCGTGTAAAACTATAATAATGAGAAATTAGGGAGAAAATATCCATAGGTAAAATATTGTCAAGAAGACGTCGCACTCAACCTAACCCCCGCTTATTTCATTTATTTTCCGTCTTTTTCACTTCTCATATACTTTTCAATAATTAATGATTGTCAAACAAGCCTTATTAAACAGGTTAGATGAAGAACAATAAATAATTCATATAATTCTGCATTGAACAACAGGCATAACAGGTATAGGATTAGTACTTCTATATACATATACTTCTGTTCATAGCATCATTTCTGCTGTTGATTATATTATTACCATTGCTCTCTGGGATAATGAGAAAAAGAAAGGCAACGAATATCAGTAGGTTGTTTAACAAAATTTAAAATCAATACTGCACGCAGTCATGTAACATAAGACTATCCTGTGTGTAGACTTGTCGTTTGAGACTTTTATAAAATTGTTCTTTCAAATATAATCACTGCTGATTACTGCACAATATGGAAAGTATGTTAATTGTTCGACTAAAAGTGTGCTTATGTGTTTTTATCCCACTAATATCTGCTATATTCGTCCTGTTACATAAATACAAACTATTATAGATCACTATTATACGAAAACGACAGAACTTCTAAATCGTCAACAGGGTGTACGAGAAGCAATGATGTGTTCTAATAGTGGCATTATACGATGCAATAAATCATGACAGATATCACAAAACCAAATTGTATAATGCAGTCATTATTGCAACAGTTAAGCTCTCATTTTTTTCTGTCCTTGTTGACGCAATGAATAATTAATCACACGTATGTGCAAATAAGCGCCTGTGTGGTGTTCTTCTACAGAAAAACACAAAACTTATATCACTTATCTGAATCAACATGTGCAACAAGGTGAAGCACATACTTTTAACAGACTGTTGCTTAAACATATTTTCATTCTGTCTTGCGAACTGACTTCACAAATCAATTGAGAATAATCGTCAACAATACCGGCAAGACAGCAACATACACGAATTTCTATTTGAGCAACGAGAACATCAGCTCAAAATAGAAAAGGCAGATTGAGTACAATCAATATACACACAGCCACATTTAAAACTCTATCTACCCTACTATTCTCTCAGGTGATCACTGCGGAACTAAAGCATCTGCGTATTTCTCATCTAGATTAGCAATGTATCTAAGGTATGATTCTACTTCTAGCAATAATCTGACATGACTTCATCTGCCAAGGCCAAACACTCATCAACACCAAAGAAGTGTAATATATGCCAGAAACTTGCTGGAATCATGCTATGTGCAGGATGTGAACAGATGTTCTGTCGAAAAGACTTCAATGAACATCGACAGCAACTCTCAGCACAACTCGACATCATCATCCGAGAGCACGACTTTCTCAAACAAAACATCGAACAGACATGTGATGCCACTAGTTCAAGGCTGTTCGATGAGATTGAGAAGTGGGAGATGGAGTGGATGAAGAAGGTGAAGATGGCTGCTGATCGAGCACGAGAAGAAGTACATGACATTGTTACTGAGCCGAAGAAGCAGCTGAAACGAATCACAGATGATATTCGACCGAGAATGGCGGAGGAAGACTTTGTGGAGTATGATCTCGATCGATGGATGGATGAAATAACAGAGCTGAGTGCGGATATCAGGACCATATCATCGACCATCGTGATCGAAAGTGGTGATGAGTGTGAGTGGAAGAGAATGATCAAAGTGAGAAAGATGGAGCATCAGAGTCATGTGTCAGAGTCACCACACAGAAGTGAGAAGAAAGACAGTGAAGTGAAACAATTCGACTTCAACAAACTTAAAGAGAAACCACAGCGACAGATCACAGTGGATGGAGATTATGGATCAATGGGAGTATCAGACATAAACTTGCTCTACTGTGGCAAAGACACACTGTGTTTGACTGATCGAACTGGTCATAAGACTAACACGCTTCAGTCTGGCGGACTGGCTGTCTGGGATATCTGTTGGTCATCGTTTCTTGACAGATTTCTGATAGTGACTCCGAGAACTCTTCGTTCATTGAATGTCCGAACAAGAGAAGTGACACAAATCAAACAAGTATCAGACAAGAATAAAGCAGACTTTTGCAGATGTACATGTTCGAATCAGACATTGTTGGTCAGTTTTGAACATAGAGGATCAGTTGTGGAAGAGTGGAATATGAGTGGAGAATGGAAAATGATGAGACGATGGCAACCACCTGTGTCCTGTCAACAGAATGAGTGGATATGTGAAATTGGATTTTCATGTGATGGCAGTCGTATAGGAGTAGCAGTGTGGGTAGATGATCAATACGATCAGGTTCAAGTACGAGATCGATCGATGAACATCCTCAAGAACATCACATTTCGTTGTTCGGCATTTGGGTATTTTCTTCTCTCTCTTCCAAATGGACAGTGGTTGACACATGAGCTGAAGAATAAAGAACTTCGTATAATTGACAAAGATGGTATATTACAACAAACTCTCACATATGATAAGAGTGTGAGAACGACAGCACTATTTGGACAAAGATGTCTAGTTATTCGAACAGACGACAATGAACTCTGTTTTCATGATCTATGATGTTGATTGAGAACAACATGAATATCGATTTCATTGATTAGCTGTGTTTAAATTTCAAATATTTGAAATGTGCCAGTTGAGGTGATTGCAAGCCGAATGCACCTTTTGAGAAAAGAAGTGATCACTCGAAAAACCGCTGTTTCGCTGAACTAAAATAAATGATTTTTTTATGGTATATTGCCTGTAAAAAAGATTTTCTGTTTTAATGATTTATAGGGTTTAGATAAGGCGTGAAAAGTGAGTTACTTGATGGGGTTTATTGTACTTTAAGAAGGATCGTAGCAAAAACGTATTTGGTAATAGTAGTGGTGAAAAATGTACCGCTCCATTATATTACTCATATTTCTGCACGAAAAAATCCGTAACACTAATGCATTTTTGTCAAAGATTATCCCGAGTTTCATTAACAAACGAGTACGAAAGGTTTGAGAATAGGTGAGACATCTTGAATTTGCTGTTCTAAGTATTTGTGCTGTCACATTGAATGTTCCCCTATACTTTCTCTTTCTCTGAAAATAGCTATAGACTTACAATAGCTCTACAACTGATCAGGTGGGTTGGCTCACTCTAGTCAGAGAGGTCATCGTCTGTAGCAGTGCACTAACATCAAACCAACTTGGCTCCTATAATAAAGCTTGAAGAGATCAGCCCAGTAGTTATCACTTTCTTCTTTAAGAAAAAAAGGCAGACTGATTGAAACACATGGAAGGGGTTCGCTTTTCATTGATTTCAGCCCACTGCTTTTTCGACCTCGTTATGATCACATATTGTAGAGAAAACGACTTTACACATTTTGAACTGCATATCAACCATTATAATATTATGGAGACTTTTTAAAACAACTTTTTTGAGGAGGTACATCAAGTATATCGGTATTTAACAAAAACGATTTTGCTCAAAATCTAATATAAAGTTACGGTAAAGCTTGATACAGAAAAATAGCTCTCGAAAAACTCTACAATATTCTGACTAAACAAACCCTACGTATAATTGACTCAATCCTTTATAGGTCAAATACGAGCCCAAGGACACCTGAAAGTGAACACAGTTGATGTTTTAGCCAATTTACTCCCATAGATAAGAGAGGATACAAGTAGTCTTTAGTATAGAAAAATAGCTCTTGAAAAGCTCTGCAATATCTGTTAATAGGAAACTTAACGAAGCCTGGCAGCAGGTTTATGAGTTTAATACTAGACTTTTCCATGGGTCGTGGCTATGCCAAGGGAATACGTAGGATTTGTTTAGTCAGAATATTGTAGAGTTTTTCAAGAGTTATTTTTCTTTCTCACTTTTCTCTATGAAACTAAGGAGGATCTCTAATCATTCATGCATCATTCGATGCGCCTTAAGCTCTATAACATTTGTCAATAGGAAACTTAACAAAGCTTGACAACGGCTTTTGTACATTAAATACTTCGCCACTTAATCTCACAGTGGGTCCAAAAATTGGTCGCCAAAATCAGTGAAAAGCGGGACCCCTTCTTTTAAAAATAAAAAGTTATGGGAAGTCCAAGAAGGGGCAACTATCGATTAATCAGATCGATTAGTCACAGTATATAAGAGAAATCCACTATTCCAGGTTAAGCCTTGGCCAGAGCATTGCGTCATGTAGAGCAGAAAACAACTAGAGACTCTGTCCAAGTTGGCAAATGAGGGCTTCCTAGTTAATAAATACCTTTTGTAATATCGATAATAATCATTAATCGCTCGAAACTGATTCCAGATAAAGGTAATCAGAAAATCTTCGATAGTACTGTTTCTTCTGTATATTAACAAGTAACGCTCATCTTCGATTCACTCGGTCTCTTGACGTTGAATCATAATGATTATCGTTTCTTCACTCAGTTTAGCTCTGAGTGTAGACAGATATCTGCAACATAGTGCAGCCAAAACCAAGGTCAAAGCTCGAAAACGGACAAAATAATTATATTGTTCAAATGCGGACTATGTTTTCCTTTATCTAGAGACTGCATCAAGGGGGAAACGACTTCCTAAAATGGTGCACACACTTATGAGTGTCAGTCACTTTAAGTGTCACAGTTATTCTCCTGTTTTGAACAAGATTTAAGCAGTAGCGATTGCTAATTTTTCTTCGTTATGAGTAAGAAAAGTAACAGATTTCGCTTTTTGCCCAAAAGTTACATGGTATTAAATGTTTATGTTACTTTATAAAAGGAAGTCTGAAGGTGTATGAGATCTGTTTTCTCGTACACATTTTGATGCACATGCATATGGTAGAGCTATTAGGCCGGAAGCTAATGCCTAACTAATATTACTACTACTACCTATTAATACTTAACGACGTTACTTCGAATAGCATCCATAACTGAACGAACGATTAGCAATAGAGAAAGAGAAAGGTTGATAAACCCATCGCCGGTCTATACATAGTAAAATAACAACAGTAAAAAGAGTCTTGTCAGTAAACCGGTTTTCCGGAAAACTGGGTCTTCAAATGCCATAAACCCAAATCCTTGTAGTATTTTTACCAGCTCGATATACTCTGTGGGTCGAGGTATAACTCGTTAGAAACGGAGTGTACCATCTCGCGCCGTTCCCTCATTATCACATTATGTAAAAATTGATGGCGCATCTTTTCAAAAGAACCTATGTCTGAGCGAAAAGAAAAAAGAAAAAAAGTTACCGTCAAAATACAGAGAGGCCCAGAATTCATGAAACATCCTTTAGGAGGCCGAATTCTTGACTTTTCAGGAAAATGCAGAATTTGAAATGACACTTAACCACTTTAAGTGGCACTTCCGAACTTCAACACTTAAAGTGACACTTAACTCGGAGGTGCACATACGTGAAGTGGAGTTTTCCCCCTTGGACTGCATCGTCAGAACTACAGCTGCAAATTTTTCTATGTTATTCGAGTTTCGTGCAGAAATGCTGTTCTTCATGGTTTAGGGGTATACAAGGGGGGAAAAGCGGACTCCTGGACTCCCACGGGCTCCTGAAGTCCAGGAGTCCAAGTGCAAAGTGTTCTTTTTTGGGAAGTGATTCCCAAAAAAGAACACTTTGCACTTGGACTACTGGACTTCAGGAGTCCATGGGAATCCAGGAGTCCATAGGAGTCTATAGGAGCCCAGGATTCTAGGAGTCCGCTTTTCCCCCTTGGGGGTATATCATGATGATAACTCGAAAGCTTTTTAATGTGATATTCGCAGATTCTAACTAGATGGATACTGCTTGTAGATCCGGTCAAATATTCACAGAACTACTTTTAAGAAGTACAGACCTTATTTGCCTATTTTCTTTCCACTGAACGATGAGGCGAACGCTAACTCACAGACAGTCGAAAATCGACAAGAAAATTGTCGATGGAAAACAGCGATGGGCCAGTACGAATGAATACTCGTACTCGAGTGAAAATGTTTAGATACTCGTACTCATACTGGTACTTGCGCCTTTTTTTAATGCATACTCGAAAAAAACTTGAGTACTCGGATAAATACCTGTTAACCAAAAGGAATTCAGACGGAACTGATCGCGATATACTATCATCACACGAAAAGAAAAAGAAGTTTTTTGGTAGTTCTCTCAAGATTCTCCAGGGAGAGTAACCACTAGAACATGCTAGATATCTCTAGAATCCTGGTCCTATACTTACTCGTCTTTCTGTACAACGAACAACTCCGATATCCGCAGAAAGTTCAAAAGTTTATGACGATCAGAAACCTGTCCCAGTCAATTACCTATTCTTAACCATTTCCGATAAAGTTCAAAGAAACTTTCGAGCAATTGGATCGCAGCTAGAGATCAGTAAGCGGTTCCCAGGTGCCGAATATCATGTTCCAGCTTCATTTCTACTTCAAATCGCATGTAAAAAGCGGGAGAAAACCAAGAGCTCGTATAAAACACATTTATACGGTTCATGCTTAGTTTTCTTTTCATAAACATAAGAGGAGCTAGCCCTTTTGACACCAACACGGGTCCATGAAAAGGCTCGCTTGTCTCTCGGAAGAGTGTTTGTGTACATCTATATGTGATATTGTAAGATATATGAAGTACAAAAATCTACAAAAGGAATTAGTGATTTTACTGTCAATAAGTCTTAACGGTTCACAGAAGAATCTTTCGCAAAAACAGGTGAAAATTAATAAAAAACTAATATAAGAATTTTGCTTGATCTATCAAGACAAATTTAAAGATTCTTGTCTGAAATCGCAAAAGACAAAAGACAAGAATCTTGAAAGACACATCGACAAGAAAATGGATTAGTAAAAGCGAGCGAGGAAACAGAAGAGAAAAAGGAAAGTTGTCGCCGCATGAGATGAAAAGCATTTTTTCTTCGTTTTCTCCATGACCTACCTATACTCACGTTTTTGTTGCACAGAAAAACGACAAGCTGTGTAGAAAAGCAAAAAAATCTTCGATTTTGAGCTGAAAATAGTTTAATGTGAAGGAATGCTAGGGATACAAAATAACACCAAGTGATGTAGAACTTTTTTCGAAAAAGTTTTTACTTTACAGTGTCTGAAGACTGAAAAAACTCATTTAGTTTCGTTTTCCCTTTCCTTTTTCTCTTTTTCCTTATGTCTTTAAGATCTTTTCCTCATACATAGTCTGATTGAGGAAAGTGTTCTCTTCATGAGACGTCTTTCAAACATTGTTTTTCGCGGCGATATCAGCCTTGACGCAAATGCTCTGAAAAAAAAGGCCTGTCTAATGCTACATGTAATGCTGGAAATATTGATAGTTGGAATCTGTGTACATTACAATCTCTCGAAGACGTCATTCGATCGGGTCTACAGTTTAATCGCAAGTGGAACAATATCTCAAGATGGTAGTTTTCTTTTGACATTTGATATTTCCTCCTTGAAGTATAAAAAGAATGGTAAAAGCGTAGGCGAAACCTCGAATTTTGATTCTGGAAACCCTATAAGCCAGACAGAAAAAAATGTTAAGAGATCTCTTTGGTCTGTCAGGTTATACAAGAGAAAAAATATTAAAGTTACCGGAAGGGAGAGAAAACGAAACAAAAAAATTGAATTTTTTCACTCTCTTCAGCAATTACTAAAAAAATTCGTGACTTTATCAAATAAGCTTCGATCCGATGAAGTTTTTGGATCTTTGAAAGATTGCTTTTCATTATTCTGTTAAAAATATATAAAAAATATTCTCTTTGTACAAGAAAATTAAAATTCAAGAGAAATAGTCATCGTACGTGTGCAAAAAGTAATTGTCATCATCCAAATGATTACTCATCACATGTTTTGCATGTAAAACATCAACTTTTTTCAATAACATAAGGATTTCTCTAGAAAAGAAAACGAAAACCATAATGGAATATAGTAGAAAAAATAAAATTACATACTTCACATGTTCTTCTCCAAATTCACTCGTATCATTCTTAAGTATTTCTGAGCGAATTTTTTCTTCGAATTGAACGACTTCATCCGTCAACGTCTTATTTTGCTTGGATGCCTTCGTTATGTCGACCTAGAAAAACATAATATTAGGTGAGAGGAAATAAAGATATGTGATAAAAAATGCTCATTTCATATTTGTTATGCTTTTTACTTCTGTATCTCTGATACATTGTTGAATTCGTGAACAAACGGATGATGGAACAAACTTTGTCTCTAATTCTTGTCGAATATCTTTCATTTCGTCAATAACATGAAATATGTGTTCTCTTAATTCATCAACTCTTTCAGCTGGCGTCTTTATATGAAGTTCACCAGTCTGTTTTGTGATATCGGTACGGGCTAAATGAAAAAGACGGTTGTTAAAACTCAATTTTTAAACTATCATAACTACTACACTGTGTCATTAGAATGTCTTGTCACAAGTAGTAAACAAGTTTTGTATCTAAGGATAGATATAAAAATCAATACTTGTCGTTGTTGCCGAAAGTTGTCGTTGCTCTTGTTGTTTTTGTCTCAGTTCTTCCACTTGTATTCTCAAATGTTCATTTTTCTTTAATGCATCTTTTACTCGTTCTTCACATCCTTCAATATCAAATGGATCGGGTGAGTATTGTCTACGAGGTGAACGTATTGTTCGTAGACGTTTTAGTTGTTCAGCTATGTGACTACCAAATTCAGGCTGAGTGGTTAGTAGATGATCAAGATATAACTCATATTCAGACTAAAAAAGCAAAAAAACAACAAAAACAAGGCAGTTAGAAAACAAAAAATAGTCCTTTGTCTACCTTGATACGAGCCAATACTGGTCCAAATGCACTTGATCCATTGACCAACTGATTCATTGCATCACCATAAGCCTGTAAACGTGTTAAACTCAATGTCTGCCGTTGAAATTGACTATCGAATACATTCACTTTCTAAGAAAACAATAAAATAAGAAGGTAAAAAAGTTTAAAAATTATGTCCTACCATATTCAAATTTTGTTCAACAGAATTAACAAAATCTTCACTGTAGCCAAATCCGTGAAGACCAATATCTTTTTTGTGTACAATATTTGCATCAAAATTTTTCAATTTTTTTAAACGGTTCTCATCGGATATATCAATAGAAAATGCTGGTATTGAAAGTTTTTCTTTCTTTTGCAAAAGTTTAGGTAATGGTTGATCTGTGATACTTTCAGCACTTGTTGGTCGATCTGTCTAAAAATTTTTCTCAGTCATACGATTTTGATAGAGAAAAATTAATTATTAACCAACCTTAGGTTTTTTAATGGGTAAACCAGGTAATGTGAGTGAATGGCGAGGTGATAAGAGAGAATTTCTTGTAGTAAAATTGATCAACGTTTGTTTCATATCGTTAACAGCGTTTTCTGTAACATTTTCTTTTGTTACTCGATGTGATGGACGTAATGTTGGATGTGGTTTCTTTGCACTCTCCCATGTCTTCCGAACATTTTTGTCGTCTTTTGGAAGACGATTCAAATGATTTTCGTTCAAATGTCCGGATGTCAGATCATGGATACTTTGCAGTTGATCTTGATAAACTGTGTTACAAATATTTTTTATGCGAGACATCTCAAATTAGAGAAAAATATTTATCGTCATACTAGCGACAATGAAACATGACTATAACTTACTGGACTATGGCATGTGATGATTTAGTTCTTTTCGTGGGTCTGATGTATTTAGTACAATTCGTAGCAATTAAGTCACGTAATGTGCACAATTGAGGAAAGTCTCATTTTGTAGCTTAAGCATTTCTCTTCAGATTAATA
This sequence comes from Didymodactylos carnosus, assembly GCA_905250885.1. Lineage (NCBI taxonomy): Eukaryota > Metazoa > Rotifera > Eurotatoria > Philodinida > Philodinidae > Didymodactylos > Didymodactylos carnosus. Next base: position 11,665 of record CAJNOQ010006502.1, read on the forward strand.
TTCAGACAAAGTTCAATCAATGAATCAGTGAACTTGTAAAAGATAAATCACTATTCTCAAACTGGCTTATTTCCAAAACAATGCAAATCTTAACTGAGTCATCGACTGAACTTTGTTTGAGTACTGTTTTGAACAGGAATCCTAAGCAACAAAATGAAAGGTTCTTCAATTCTACACATTATGTGATTTTTAATTCCTACGAATTGTACTAACGTGTCAGACTCACAGAGAAAAACTTGATCGTCACATAAAATGGTCCTACTATCTTTTCTTGATGCGCAGCATTCTGAAATAGCTTGGAGTGTTCATTACTTTGTTCATAACATTGAAAAAAGCGCTATATTTCCCTGGCGATTTTCAAATGTGCAGATTTAGCATACAACACAAGTAATTTTGACACATTCGAATGCACATCTAGAATGATTCACTGTATTACTTAAACGAAAAAGAAAGCCATTACATCCTGTCATTTAATCCGTATCCTAGAAACGGACCTCTAAATTGACTCAAAATTTCTGTAGCAATATCCGAACAGAAATTCTTTCCACCTCGATGGAAAAAAACGATAAATTCAGTTTTGCAGTATGTGCCTATGCTATTAGTTTTTAGCGACATTTCATATGTCGCTCATGTCTACTGTGATTATAACTCATAATGACAATTGTGCTTCTCATAGTTCCCAAGATATTTCACCAATCTCTTCTTTAATAAAATGTAGTTTAAAAAACCTTTTATTAAGAGTATTCTTCGATCGTTTTGGGGCTTTCTGTAGAAATGTTATCAAATATACAGTAAATATGACTTAGTTTCCTCCTTTTTATGACTAATTGAAATCTTAATTAAGTATCCCTTCGTTTGCGTTGTGGAACTCTAACTATCATTGTTATCGAGTTTTGTTCTCTAGAAAATTCGTCTTAGGTTTTCTAATGCTGTTTTCAAAAATCTTGAATTGTAGCTGTATGAAAACCACATAACTAATTCTAAAAAGTAGAGTTCACATGTTTGTTTATATTCGAAAATCAATTTCGACAGCAGTTAATACAAAAATATATAGAGAAGAAAAAACAAGTTGTATGTGTATTTTCGCTTTACAACATCAAACAGAAATTCTTTCGCATGCTTAATTGTCTACGATCGGTACAATATGAATTTTGACGGCTTCCCTAAGAATATGCCACACTGCTTCCGAATACCTTTGTGAGAAACAAACAGAACTTTCTATTACAGCAGAAAGTGTGTCAGCTGTTTAACTATAACGTTTACTTTCTGTGTGCAGATAACTTGAGATAAGTCCACTAATGAGAGAGCTCAAAGTTACAAAAAACCAGAGATCAAATTTAGAAAATTGTTGTGATTCGGTCATTTTGTAGAGGACACGTAACTGTCAATGTTCCATAAGTTTTAGTTTTTCAAAACAAAAGTCAACAGAGTAGGAAAATTTCCGAAAAGAGTGATGAAACACTTTTAGTAGGATAGTTTGCAAAAATCATAACAACGTTAAATGATATTTTGAAAAACTAAAACTTATGAACACAGACCGTTTTATATCCTCTACAATACGGCCGAATCAGAAAAATTTTCTAAACTTGGTCCCTGGTTTTCTGAAGATCCACTATTCAAAATAACTGTCACTAAAAAGCTAAGGACAACTCTAATGTTCATGCTTGAAATCAGCGTCATCAGTGATATATAGTCAATTTCGAGGCTTCTTAATTGAGATCACTTTTTATAATTAAAGAAATAAAACTGATCTCAGTTTGGAAATGGCATATTCCATCAATTTTGAAAAGTGATATCAGTTTGGAAAACGATTTTTCTATTAAGAAAAAAATGATCTCAGTTTGGAAAATGAGCTTTTAGTTTTTATTTTAT